>BPLR01011568.1:0-18690 GCA_021605095.1 Caerostris extrusa | reverse complement strand
TAGGTTGAGTTAAGTGTAAATTTGTAAATTTGCAAAAGAAGGAAAGTTCCTTGGTGATGAGGTTATCACATAGCAAAGACTGGTTTGAATGTTGCTTGGGCAGTATTGAGGAAGTGAGGTGTTATATGGGCCAGCATTATATTAGCCTTGTATTATCCTCATAATACTAACTGGCTGGTCTTGATTTCAGGACTTTATTTATTACGTTAAAGACGTAGAAATAAATAGCATGTAATAGTCAAAAAAGAGGCTCAAATAAATATGTACCTAAAATTATACAGGTTAGTTCAGTGCCAAATTTGTAATTTTCTAAGGAAGAATTACGGTAGAAGGTTCGATGAAGTTTGCCACGACAACTTATCATATATGGGGGTGGGTTGGAGAAATATTGCCCAGACGTGGTAGATGGCGTTATATGGGCAACTATCCTACTACCATCACAGACTGGTCTGATTTCATTGCTATTACGTTAAGGCGTATAAATAAATATGTAATAGTTAAAAGAGGTTCAAATAATTATATACTCAAAATTATACAGGTTGATTCAGTGCCAAATGGGACATAGTGGAGACTGTATTGCATCTCATCAAAGGACAAACCAACATGTGGGATCTAAAAATATTTTACAGCGTTTAAAATATTCTACTTGAAAAAAGACATCATTTCTTGATGTTGACCACGGCAGTCTGATGGTCAATTGGCTAATGCTCTGGCCTTAGGTAGCCAAGGCTTCGGTTTGAATCCATGGATGTTTTGTTGGTGGTTCGGAATCTACGTTAAACTGGGGGTCCGGTCTAATTAGCTGACGTATGCACAAAATGACCGTGAGGGACAAACCAAACAAAATGTTTTACCCGTTACTTTTGTTGATTAATTGCGTGATGTCCTTTCGTTTCTGTTGTTTCTTGCTTATACTACCGTGGCGACATGGACAACTATCTTACTACCATTACACACTGGTCTGAATGCGCTAGGATAATTGATAATACAAACAAGGAACTGGCGGTTTGCATGGCTTACCTTACGGAAGTGCAATGGGGCGAGCCGAAAGGGTCTTGTACATGGAACGTGTACCCATATTGCCTCTTTTTAGAGAAGGCTTCTTTCCATAGAGCTGTCACAAAGTCTAAAACTACTGCAAACTCAGGACATATTGGAGATTGTATTGCATCATACAGGACAAATCAATATGTGGGATCAAAATATTCTACAGCATTTAAAATATTCTACTGAAAAACGATTAATTAATCAGTAGTTTTTCTTACTTTTTACAGTGATTAATTAATCGGTTATTTGCTTAAGTGATATCTCTTAATTTCTGGTGTTTCTTCTTTATACTACAGTAGCAGAAAAGCATTTCCAACTCTATAATTCCAAATCGTCTAGTGCAGGGGTCTCCAAACTACGGCCCGCCAGTGTCATCAATCCGGCCCGCGACAGCGAATAGCTATTGTTGCTGTAATAATAAGTTGGATAAAAAACACAAAATGATAATAACTCGGTTTTATTGACTTTTGGTAAACTTAATGACAAGCATAATACTCAGAAAATTTAACTTAAGCATAACAACTAACTGGAAATTATAGATAATGGCAGAAAAAATATAAATGGTTTTGGCCCTTGGTACTTACTGAGTAAACAGTATGGCCATAAGGCTGGAAGTTTGGAGACCCCTGGTCTAGTGCATACCGCCTATAGATATTAATTGGTAAGCCATGTGATGAAAACACCCTATAGTACATTGTATTGCTTGCTTGCATTTTGGAGTTGATGGAAAGCTGCTACAATCCGTCGATGCAAATCTTTTATTGGATGATGAGAGTTCATGTTTCTGATCTAGTCTCACAGAAAGAAATCTAGAGCAAATGGTTCAAGTTTTACTTCCAAGCTCAAATTTATTTTATTAATTTTTTAGCTGTTAAATATTTCTGAAAGTTTCTCCGTCTTTTTACTGGAACTCTCTTTCTAATCTGTACGGTTGCAGGATAATTAGATTTTCTAATCATGTTAATTACTGGACTGATAATGAATAGTTTCTCTTTATCTAATCTCAAAAGACCTATGAAAATGTTTCAGCGAACTTCAGTTAAGATACAAAATATGGTGGGAAACTAAGTTTCAATTAGATAACACGTATAGGCAATACATTGTAAATGTGAAAGTAGAAGTGAAAGTATAAATTAGTGAGAAAATAACAATGAATAGTTTTCTCTTCATATAATCTCTTCGATCCTCGAAAATGTTTTTAGTGAATGTTTGTCTGAATGTGAATATTTAGTGAATGTTTCTTTGAATGAATGTTTCAGTGAATGCCTGTTTAAATATGAATGTTTTAATGAATGTTTGTTTGAGTGTGAATGTTTTAGTGAATGTTTGTTTCAGTGAATGTTTGTTTGAATGTGAATATTTAGTGAATGTTTGTTTGAATGTGAATGTTTCAGTGAATGCCTGTTTGAATATGAATGTTTGTTTGAATGTGAATGTTTCAGTGAATGTTTGTTTGAATGTGAATGTTTTAGTGAATGTTTAGTAAATGTTTGTTTTAGTGAATGTTTTAGTAAATGTTTGTTTTAGTGAATGTTTAGTAAATGTCTGTTTGAACGTGAATGTTTTAGTGAATGTTTGTTTGAATATGAATGCTTAGTGAATGTTTGTTTGAATATGAATGCTTAGT
The DNA here is from genome assembly GCA_021605095.1 of Caerostris extrusa. NCBI lineage: Eukaryota > Metazoa > Arthropoda > Arachnida > Araneae > Araneidae > Caerostris > Caerostris extrusa. The sequence continues at coordinate 16,016 of BPLR01011568.1, read as the reverse complement.
GAATGTTTGTTTGAATATGAATAAGTTAATGTTTGTTTGAATGTGAATGTTTAATGAATGTTTGTTTGAATGTAAAATGTTTTAGTGAATGTGAATGTTTGCTTGAATGTGAATGTTTTAGTGAATGTTTGTTTGAATGAATGTTTTAGTGAATGTGAATGTTTAGTCAATGTTTGTTTGAATGGGAATGTTTTTAGTGAATGTGAATATTTAGTGAATGTTTGTTTGAATGTGATTGTTTAGTAAATGTGAATATTTTTAGTGAATGTGAATATTTAGTGAACGTTTTCGTGAATGTGAATGTTTAGTGTTCAAAAAAATCTCGTGTTCCATTGTAGGGAATAAATATGGAAAATTCCCATTGCGCTGTTTGACTTTTTCAATGCCAATTGTACACATTCTGCAGCAATTGCTATCTAGTCTGCTTATTTCTCAAAAGCTATGACTGCAGCGCATGTTGGCGATAAATTCAGACATAGTTCCTTTTACTCGTTAATTGTACTTGTTACTACTAGACTAAAAGTCACTCTCAAATCTAATTGGTGAATTAATTTCTATTGATAAAAAATAGCTAAATGATTTTTTTTTAGATTTTCCAGCTTAAATTGTAACAGTGAATTCATCAACCAGTAAAGAACAATATTGCTTTTTTTTTAATTGGTCGTTTGTTGAAAGATATATTATTTTATTACTTTATATTGTTTCATTTCTTATTGCAATACTTAAGAGAACTACAGTCAGTAATATGAAGAAAAAAAATGACAAAATTATGATCTAATTTTATAATTAATTGATTTAAATTAATTGTTTAATATTTCTATAAATGTATGTGATATTTTAATAAAAGTTAATTAAACTAATTATTATAATTATTAATAATAATTAATAATTATTAAATTAATTATTATAAATATCAATTATTTAATTTAATTATTATTATTATTATTATTTTTTTTTTGTAAAAATTAAAATGTCAATTCTGAGTCAAATAAAATAACACGGCATCTTATCTCTCGATTGTTTTTTTTTTTTCTTATTGTTGTTCATTAAAAAAATTAATCACTAACGATTTAACTTTTACTTTATTTAAAGTTATTTTATTTATACAACAAAATTTTTTATTGACATATTTAAGATGGTACATTATCTCCAAAAACTTATTTTTTAACTTATTCAGAAATGCAGTTAATTTTTGTGCCATTTCGTCCGAATGATTTATTTTACACCATTCTTTGTAATCGGTTTAGCCAGCTGAAAAGATGAGCCTGGCATGTTGCCAAAGTGGAACAATCTAAAAAGAACTGGAGGAATAATGGGATAAAGTTTTCCATTTTTTTTTTTCCCCTTTCATTTTTTTTTTTTTTTTTTACAATTTTCTATAACTTCTGTAATTGCTCTTTTCTATAATTGAAAGAATTTAATGATTCTTCCTTATACGGTTCACTACTATTTCTTTTTATTTTTTAGTTTTGGATCTATTTAATTGAACAATTTCACACCTCTTTAAGTTCTTCAAGATTTAATAGTTTCGAACTGTAGTACTTTGTGGTGTATTTTAGATTTATGAATTTATTTCCTTCCTTATTATATTCTATTTTTAAATGATGTTCCTGAAAACGAAATTTCATCTTTAAATCCCAAAAACTCAAGCATTTTTATTTAACAATAGCAATAATAAAAATAAATAAATAAATTTAAGATGTTATAAAGAATTAAGTTTTGTTTACGGTTTTAATTAAATATTTATATTCACATATCATCTTTTTCATTAACGCACAGCCCCCATAGTAGGCCAAGGCCGTCTGTGCCTTACTGGCAGATTTCAAAACAGGAGTTTTCTTTTTTACTTGATAGGGTTGCCAGTCCTACGTCCAACGCTCTACAGTCATATTAGATCGAGACCTACGGTTTAAAGTGGGTTTTCGAACTATTACAAACATTCATGGCACCGAATGCCAGAGCGTTAGTCACTCGGCCTTCAGGCCCCTATATTCACACATAATATTTTTTTAATTTCAATTTTCTTTTGAATTTTTCTGCTGTTTTTGTATAAAAGTTTTTTTTTTATTAATTTTTGTTCCTTAATTTATAAAACAAAACTGCTGATGACATTTCTATCTATAAAAATGTTCATGATATCTTTTAAAATACTTTAAAAATAGTGTCCCTTAGTCTCTTCAGATAGTTGTCCAATAGGTAACAATGTAGATCATGTAGTGTCTATTTGTGCGCTGTTAGAGCCATCATTTACCATGCTTAGTTATCAGTTCTTCAACAATTGTTAGTGCATAGCTTTGCTGCTGATGACATTTCTATCTAGAAAAATGTTCATGATATCTTTTAAAAACTTTAAATAGTGTCCCTTAGTCACTTCCAGATAATTGTCCAATAGGTAACAATGTAGATCATGTAGTGTTATTTGTGCGTTGTTAGAACCATCATTTACCATGCTTAGTTATCAGTTCTTCAACAATTGTTAGTGCATAGCTTTGCTGATGATGACATTTCTATCTAGAAAATGTTCATGATATCTTTTAAAAACTTTAAATAGTGTCCCTTAGTCTCTTTAGATAGTTGCCCAATAGGTAACAAATGTAGATCATGTAGTGTCTATTTGTGCGCTGTTAGGGAGCCGTCATTTACCATGCTAGTTATCAGTTCTTCAACAATTGTTAGTGCATAGCTTTGCTGCTGATCACATTTCTATCTAGAAAAATGTTCATGATATCTTTTAAAAACTTTAAATAGTGTCCCTTAGTCACTTCAGATAGTTTCTTAATAGGTAACAATGTAGATCATGTAGTGTCTATTTGTGCGCTGTTAGAGCCGTCATTTACCATGCTTAGTTATCAGTTCTTCAACAATTGTTAGTGCATAGCTTTTGCTGCTGATGACATTTCTATCTAGAAAAATGTTCATGATATCTTTTAAAAAACTTTAAATAGTGTCCCTTAGTCACTTCAGATAATTGTCCAAATAGGTAACAATGTAGATCATGTAGTGTCTATTTGTGCGTTGTTAGAACCATCATTTACCATGCTTAGTTATCAGTTCTTCAACAATTGTTAGTGCATAGCTTTGCTGATGATGACATTTCTATCTAGAAAAATGTTCATGATATCTTTTAAAAACTTTAAATAGTGTCCCTTAGTCTCTTCAGATAGTTGCCCAATAGGTAACAATGTAGATCATGTAGTGTCTATTTGTGCGCTGTTAGAGCCGTCATTTACCATGCTTAGTTATCAGTTCTTCAACAATTGTTAGTGCATAGCTTTGCTGCTGATGACATTTCTATCTAGAAAAATGTTCATGATATCTTTTAAAAACTTTAAATAGTGTCCCTTAGTCTCTTCAGATAGTTGCCCAATAGGTAACAATGTAGATCATGTAGTGTCTATTTGTGCGCTGTTAGAGCCGTCATTTACCATGCTTAGTTATCAGTTCTTCAACAATTGTTAGTGCATAGCTTTTGCTGCTGATGACATTTCTATCTAGAAAAATGTTCATGATATCTTTTAAAAACTTTAAATAGTGTCCCTTAGTCACTTCAGATAATTGTCCAATAGGTAACAATGTAGATCATGTAGTGTCTATTTGTGCGTTGTTAGAACCATCATTTACCATGCTTAGTTATCAGTTCTTCAACAATTGTTAGTGCATAGCTTTGCTGATGATGACATTTCTATCTAGAAAAATGTTCATGATATCTTTTAAAAAACTTTAAATAGTGTCCCTTAGTCTCTTCAGATAGTTGCCCAATAGGTAACAATGTAGATCATGTAGTGTCTATTTGTGCTGTTAGAGCCGTCATTTACCATGCTTAGTTATCAGTTCTTCAACAATTGTTAGTGCATAGCTTTTGCTGCTGATGACATTTCTATCTAGAAAAAATGTTCATGATATCTTTTAAAAACTTTTAAATAGTGTCCCTTAGTCTCTTCAGATAATTGTCCAATAGGTAACGATGTAGATCATGTAGTATCTATTTGTGCGCTGTTAGAGCCATCATTTACCATGCTTAGTTGTCAATTCTTCAACAATTGTTAGTGCATAGCTTTCGCATGCATCTGTGTCAATGTCATGGCTGTCTAATACAAATAAGAACGTTGCGCATTCTTTTCATTAACTTCATCAAAAAGTCTTTTTATTTCATTTGTGTTGTAAAAGACTGTTGATGTGGCCAGAACTATCTTTAAAGGAAGACATATGTGGTTCACTTTTCACAGTGGAGGGAAGATTGCTCATAGCAAACTAATGAAATAGTTGTATATTAACCAATTCTTATTTTTAAAAGAATTGGTTAATACAACCATTTAATTTCATTTTTTCCCATTGTTTTGCAATAATCCAGTTCATTAAAAATTTACAAAAAAAAAAAAGAAAGAAAAAAAAAAAAAAAGGAACAATTTGTGTCTAAGATCACATACCCTCCAATGGACTATTTGTCTTTCTTTTGCAATATAAGATCTTAAAAATTATTTTATTATCAATTTTTTTTTGTTGTGTTGTCAGTTTCATGATGCACAATAAGATGATGCTTTTTTTCTTGAATCAAATTCTAAGAAAAAAAAGGTGTATAAAAGGTTCCATGTTTTGTATCTAATATTGAAATGACTTGGTATTTAATATGGATAAATGTCTCAACAGTATTTCAATATTCAAAACCAAGCCATAACGTTATGTTATTCAGTAGGTGATAGTAAACCTGATAAATATGGGCGAACATCACGATCTGTTGCTTCAAAAAAGTATGTTGCTGTAACGCCAACAGGCGGCTTGATGGCCAATTGGCTAGTGCTCTGGCCTTTGATACCACATGCTTCAGGTACAAATCCGGGCTGTGGCATGGGTGTTTTGTTAGTGGTTCGGGATCCATGTTAAACTGTAGGTCCCGATCTATTTAACCTAAAGTGTGCAAAAAATGATCGTAGGGCGACAAACCAAGCCTAACGTCAACATCCCTTGCTGCATTGTTTTTATTATCTTAGGCCTTTTTTGTTCGTAGGAAAATTTACAAATCATTTCCCACTTAAAGCTTATGTTTCAAAATGTATGTAAGGCAGTTAAGTAAGTCTCTCAGTAATTTTATTTGCTTTTTATTTAACATGAAATATTAATAATTTAAAACAAACTAGCTTTATATAATAAACAATAATAGATTAAACTTATTTTTTTGTGCTATTCAATAATCAATGAAATTAATGAAAAAGAAAGAATTAATACCCTAAAAAATAAAACCATCACATAAAACTAGTATTTTTTTTGTATGTGTGTGTTTTGCAAGTATGTAATATTGTAATTGAATGTTAGCAGAGCTTCAATCCAGATTATGAAAAACAACAACTCAGTATTAAAATATTCTGCTTCAGATTCCACGGCGTCTCCAGCATGTGTGGATGTTGTAATAAATAAAAGCAATCAGCGTTGTCAGATTAAATAATTGTTATAGTGGAGACATTTATGAGAATGGATGGATCTGTTTTGTTCTCTTTTTCATTTTCTCTCCAGAGAAAACCAGCGAGAAAAGAAGGAAATCTCGGAATATTTCATTCGGCGCGAAACGTAACGAATCATTAACTTGTTGAGACAGATTGGGAAAAAAGAAATCTGGTTCCTTTTCGAAATAAATAAAAAAAAAAATTATGTTGAGATATTCTGTGGTGGGAATTTACTTTTGTCTTAATTTGTATGTAATCTGTTTCGTAATGTTTTTGAATTATTTTGAAAATAATTCTGTAGTTTGTGTAATTTCGCTCTTTTCTATGCTTGCTTTGTATTCTATTTGAAAATTGTGAATTTATCATTAATGAAGATAATTATTTCTGAATTCTTTTGTTGTTATTGTTGTTTTATATTGGTGGACCTCAGTTTATACATATATCACGAACAACTAATTGAATTGTATACTAAAGACATTGTCTTCTGGGAAGACTTTTTTAGGAGTAAGTGCCTCTCATTTTCATATCATTTGGTAGAAAATCCACCTTTGAACCGTGTCAAAATTCTCAATGCTCAAAATTTTTGTTGTTATACAATACATTGGTGGCCCTCATGTTTTACTTACGTATATCACATTGAATACGTATCTTCATTGAATGATAGAGAAAGGAAGACTTTTAGGTGTAAGGCCTTCGCATTTTCATATCATTTGTGAAAAACCAACAAAACTCGTAGCTCGTAACTTGACTGTTGTACCGTGCCACAATTGTCATCTTTTCTTTTTTTGTGATATCTTGCATTCTTCTCATTGAAATATCTAGGTTACATTGTATTCCATTTATAAATTGTAAATATATCATTATTGAAAGAACTATTTCTGAATTCTTACGATGTTATTCATTGGTGGACCTCGTGATTCACTTGCGTATTTCACGAACTACTCATTGAAGGACACAGAAAGGAAGGTATAAGGTTTTAGGTGTAAGTGTGCCCCACTTTCATATCATTTGGAAAACATTCCGCTAAACTGTCAGTATGTAACTTGAACTGTTGAAGCGTGTTACTTACAGTCCGAGTCACAATTGTCATCCATTCTTCATGTAACATCGCCAATTATTGCACTTTACTCATTAAAATCTCTAAGGTTGCATTGTATTCCATTCGAAAATTGTGAATTTATCATTATTGAAGAGAACTATTTCTGAATTATTTCGTTAATTTTTGTTGTTTACATTAGGGGGCATCATGTTTCAGTAGCGTATACCACGAACAACTCATTGAAAGATAGAGTAAGACATTGGCTTTCGGGAATAATTTTATTGGTAAGTGCCCGCATTTTTCATATCATTTGGGTGAAAATCCCGCAAAACTCGCAACACATAATTTGATTGTTGAGGGCGTGGTGCTGACAAGCCATGTTACAATTGTCATCCATTCTTCTTGTAGCGCCGTAAGGTCTTGCACTCTTCTCATTGAAATCTCTATGGTTGCATTGTATTCCATTTGAAAATAGTGAATTTATCATTATTGAAAACTATTTCTGAATTCTTATGATGTTATTCATTGGGCCTCATGTTTCCCTATACCACGAACAACTCATTGAAAGTAAGACATTGTCTTTCGGGAATACTTTTAGGAGTAAATGCCCCGCATACGATCTAGAGATCTTATCTAGTTCTTAGTGATTTATCAAAATTATTATTCATATATTATAAATCATAATATAACATTATTATTCATATATATATATATATTTAATTTGTGTGTATGAATACAATTTTTAAATAATATTATATTTATTTATTAATTATTTCTTTTTATTTTCTAGGTAAGTGGAATCTTCTTTTATCTCAATTGAATATACAGTTTCACACGGAAGGTATTTAAGTCAATATTTATGCATAATTTTCCTTAGAAATTTTCCCTTTTATCGTCCCAAATTGTTTGAACCTTATGTTCACCAAACGTTCATTATAAATTGTAGTTGCTGAAAAATAAATAAATAAAACTGTGTTTATTCTTTAAAATCAGTATTATGTCGGAGAGTTAGCGGCCTGATTGGCCAGTTGGTTAGCGCTTTGGGATTTGGTACCGTTGACTTCAGGTTCGAATCTTGGCGTTTGTTAGTGGTTTAGAATCCACGTTAAATTGCAGATCCCTGTCTCATTAGCCTAAAAAGGGTGTAAAAATTGATCGTAAAGCGCCAAAACGTGCGTATCATGAGTTCGCAGAATGTAATTTAATTATTCTGTAAATTCATAAATAAAACAGGCTGTCATATATTCGCAAGAATATTATTCTAAAAACAAATTAATTTTATCTCATAATTTGGACAGTTAATTTTTGAATATATGGATGCACACATAATGTATTTTTTTAATACATTGGTTTTCTAATACTTTTTTTTTTTAATACTTTGGGCATTATAAAATTAATATATTTTGCTAAAGAGTGATAAATCTCACGGGCCGGCAAAACGTTCAAGGCGGGTCGCGGTTTAGCCACCCCTGAATTAATTAAATTTCTTTCAAATATATGTTCCGTTTTTTATTTTTAAAATCAATTTTTATATCACTTTTCATGGTGCCTGAATGGCCGAGTGGCTAGCGCTCTGGCGTTCGGTACCACAGGTTTCGGTTTCGAGTCCCGGCAGTGTCATGGATGTTTGTAGTGGTTCGGAATCCACTTTAAATCGTAGGTCTCGGTCTAACATGATCGTAGAGCGTTGCGGGGGCATTGGTACTCCGCGTCCGTGGATTATCTTCAAGTTACACGCACCTCCTGGGTAGCGCTAAGGAAGTAACGTCTGTGCAGCGCTTGCCTTAACGCAACCAAGACAGCTGTCTAAGTGTTTGCCAGCTGCATTAGAAAAAAAAAAATCACTTTTCATGAACACAGTTCGCATCTAGTACATCTAGTTCTCACACATGATCACGAAGGGGTGTTTAACACAAATCACCCATCTACGAACGCTGTTTTTTTTCAAAAATTGTACCGACTCCCTTTTTAAAGCAAAAAACAGCATCCCTTTTTAGAATAACAGTACGAGAAACCAGCTCATTCTTTTTCCCATTTAGCTTTCAGTTTGCATGACCAAACACAGAAAATCTGTCTTCTGTAAAACAGCCACACAGTCCGTTGCCATGGTTACCGATGTTATCCAACGAAGGAAGAGAGAGAGGAACACGGGGTGGACGAGGAAAGGATACTTGGGGTTGGGGTGGAGGTCTCCTCTTTATCGCCTGCGTGTCCGTTCTTCCTCATAATCGATTTCTCCGCACCTTATTTAGTTTAGTGAGGCGTTTTATTAAATTCTTTTGCTTCTTTTTTATTTCTTTTATTTTTTGTACCCCCTGTATCCACCGATGAGTGCGTAGGCGGATGGTAAAGATGAGAGATATGGAAGTGATAAGATGGAAATGGAAAAAGTTGCGCAATAGGAATCGGAATTGGGGTCCGAAAATTGCAGTGTGGAGATGGAATCGCAACTGGTATTTTTATGGCGGGATTTGGGTAGTTTGAACCCATACTTGTGAATGCGGATTGCTAATGAGGTGGGGGGATCGAGAGAATCGAGATAGGAGGTTTATTAAAAATTTTGAAATTAAACTTGGCATAATCTGGAAAAGTTTCTTGCCATGGCTTAGTTTTTTCTGCAGGTTTATTAAAAATTTTGAAATTATACTTCTCATGATTTATTTAATTCATTTTTTTTTTGTTTGTAATCATGATTTTACTGTATTTGCGACTCTGAAGTTTACAGTAATTTACACGTGATTTGTTTCTTTGGGCAAGAAAAATAATTGTCTAAGGCTATACATAAAATGTATTAAATCTAATGACAGCTATTAAGCAGAAAAATATTGTACTATCTGTGATATCCTTAGTTTGGTTTGTCGCTCTACGGTCATCTTGGGCACACGAGGGCTAAACAGACCGGGACCTACAGTTTAAAGTGGATTCCGAATCATTAACAAATAACAAAGCCATCGTCAGGACTCGAACCTGAAACCTGTGGCACCAAAAGCCAGAGCGCTAGTCAATTGGCCACTATGCCGCTGTATGTCGTAAGAAGACTATTTGATATCTAAAAGAAAAAGCTCATAACTTAACTGTACTCTAAAAATGATAGTACACAGCAATTATTGTAAAACTAATAAAATTTCAATCTTTATATATATTAATTTTATTTTAAAAACTTTTTTTTTTATGTTTTTATTTTAAATAAATTATTAAAAAAAAGATATTCAACTCAATTTGCTTGCACATTATTTAACTAAATTACTTTCAAATGTATATTCCTTATTTTTTTTTGATAATTAGTTCACATTGTTTGTACTCCTTCACATAGTTCACATCTAGTTCTCATCTTTCCTCATAGTTCACATCTATTTCTTACACATGATAACGAAAGGGTGTTTAACACAGAATCTCCCATGTTTTATCTACGAACGCTGTTTTATTTTTATAACTGTACCGACTCCCTTTAAAGTAAAACAGCACCCCCTTCAAAACAACAGTAGGAGAAACTAGCTCATCCTTTTTCCCATTTAGCTTCCAGTCTGCATGACCAAACGCAGAAAATCTGCCCTCTGTAAAACGGGCACACAGTCCGTCGCCATGGTTACCAATGTTATCCAACGAAGGAAGAGGAGAGGAACATGGGGTGGACGAGAAAAGGATACCCGGGGGGGGGTGTCCCCTCTTTATCGCCTGCTTGTCCGTCCTTCCTCATAATCGATTTCTCCGCCTTATTTAGTTGAGTGAGGCGTTTTATTAAATTCTTTTGCTTCTTTTTATTTATTTATTTATTTTTTTTTTGTACCCCATGTATCCACCGATGAGTGCGCGGGCGGATGGTAAAGATGAGAGATGGAAAGTGATAAGATGGAAATGGAAAAAAAAAAAGTTGTGCATTAGGAATCGGAATCGGGGGTCTGAAAATTGCAGTGTGGGAATGGAATCGCAACTGGCTTTTTATGTGGATTCGGGTTATTTTGCACCCATATTTGTCAATGCGGATTGCTAATGGGGGGGAATCGAGATAGGAATCCTAAGCGGAAAAGTTTCTTACCATGGCTTACTTTTTCCTAAGATTTATTGAAACTTTTGAAATTAGACTTGTCATGATTTATTTAATTTTTTGTTTGTAATCATGATTTTACTGTATGTGCGACTGCGAAGTTTTGCAATAATTTACACGTTTCCTTGGTTAAGAAAAACAATTATCTAAGGCTACACATAAAATATATTGATTCTGATGACAGTTATTAAGCAGAAAAATATTGTACTATTTGTGATATCCGTAATAATATTAAATGAAGTGACCATTCCTAGATACGCCCAAGTGATTGTTGATAACAGAGCAAACCAAAATATTCTAAATTCAAGTTGTTATCGGTTTTGTTTTTAAGTTACACCTGCTAATCGTTTTTTTTTTTTTTTTCGAAAATAAAATTGACCCAACACAAAACACGCTTAAACATAGCGGACACAACACCCATTACGATGTTACAAATTCCCAAATTGAGATCGATTTGCGAAAGCTAAGTGAAAAGAGTGGAGAAAAAAAGAGTGGAGAAACAAATATCGCACTAGTAAAATAAATATTTTTTAATGATTTCATTCATTTTATTTCGTTTATATTTATATATTTTTTATATTTCATTTTTTTACGATGTGAATTTAACACCATTATTGTTATATTATATATGTTTACATGTAAGAATAATAGTAAACACAAAACTGTAAATAACTCATTATGTTTCAATTTTCTCTCAAAAAATGTCTATAGTCTAAATGTAATATGGAGATATATAATTTTATGGGCGGCCCGCGGAGTTATGATGCATTTCAAAGTGACCCGCAAGATCATTTGGGTTGACCACCCTTGCCCTAGAACATAATTCTCATCTAGAACATCTAGTTCTCACACATGATAACGAAAGGGTGTTTAACACAGAAGCACCTATCTACGAACGTTGTTTTATTTTTTAAAACTGTACCGACACCCTTTAAAGCAAAACAGCCCCCCTTTAAAACAACAGTACGAGAAACTATAGCTCATCCTTTTTTTTTCCCATTTAGCTTCCAGTCTGCATGACCAAACACAGAAAATCTGCCTTTCGTAAAACAGGCAGCACAGTCGTTGCCATGGTTACCGATGTTAACCAACGAAGGAAGAGGAGAGAACATGGGGTGGACGCGAGAAGGATACTCGGGGATGGTGGGGTGGTAGAAGGTGTCCTCTTTATCGCCTGCGTGTCCGTCCTTCCTCATAATCGATTCCTCCGCACCTTATTTAGTTTGGTGAGGCGTTTTATTAAATTCTTTTTCTTCTTTTTATTTATTTTATTTTTTTTTTTGTACCCCCCTGTATCCACCGATGAGTGCGTGGGCGGATGGTAAAGATGAGAGATGGAAATGGAAAAAAGTTGCGTATTAGGAATCGGAATTGGGAGTCCGAAAATTGCAGTGTGGGAATGGGAATCGCAACTGGTATTTTATGGCTTTTTGTAGATTCGGGTTATTTTGCACCCATACTTGTCAATGCGGATTGCTAATGAGGGGGATCGAGATAGGAATCCTAAGCGGAGAAGTTTTTTACCATGGCTTACTTTTTCCTAAGGTTTATTAAAACTTTTGAAATTAAACTTGTCATGATTTATTTAATTTTTGTTTGCTCGTAGTCATGATTTTACTGCATTTGAGAGTGAGAAGTTTGCAGTAATTTGCACATGATTTGTTTCTTTGGCCAGGTAAAAAGAATTATCTAAGGCTACACATAAAATATATTTAATTCTAATTATATTATATATAGTTATTAAGCAAAAAATATTTTAATATCTGTGATATCCATAATATTAAGCAAAAAAATATTGTAAGATCTGTGATATCCATAATATTAAGCAGAAAAATATTGTGCCATCTGTGATATCCATAATATTAAAAATATTGCCATTTTTGAAAAATATTAAACAGAAAAATATTGCCATTTGTGATATCCATAATATTAAGCAGAAAAATATTGTGCCATCTGTGATATCCATAATATTAAGCAGAAAAATATTGTGCCATTTGTGATATCCATAATGTTATTCACCCACACCATCCCAAACCCACATCAATCATAAACTGTAAAGGGTAACTCAGCTCTGGGCACAATGATGTGGTGTAATGTGGTGTAGTAGCAGTAGTATCTACGAACGGTGCTTTATTTTTAAAACTGTACCGACCCCTTTTAAAGCAAAAACAGCACCCCATCTAAAACAACAGTAGGAGAAACCAGCTCATCCTTTTTTTTTTTCCAATTTAACTTCAGTCTGCATGACCAAACGCAGAAAATCTGCCTTCTATAAAACGGGCACACAGTCCGTTGCCATGGTTACCAATGTTATCCAACGAAGGAAGAGGAGAGAACATGGGGTGGACGAGGAAAAGGATACTCGGGGGCCTCTTTATCGCCTACTTGTCCGTCCTTCCTCATAATCGATTTCTCCGCACCTTATTTAGTTTGGTGAGGCGTTTTATTAAATTCTTTTGCTTCTTTTTTATTTATTTTTTTTATTTTTTTTTGTACCCCTGTATCCCGTACCGGTGAGGATAAGATGAGTGCGTGGGCGTGTGGAAAGATGAGAGATGGAAGTGATAAGATGGAAATGGAAAAAAAGTTGCGTATTAGGAATTGGAATTTCCAGGACCGAAAATTGCAGTGTTGGGAAATGGAATCGCAACTGGTATTTTATGGCTTTAGTAGGAAATTCGGATTCGGGTATTTGAACCCATAGTTGTGAACACGGATTGCTAATGATGAAGGGATCAAGATAGGAATCCTAAGCGGAAAAGTTTCTTCCCATGACTTACTTTTTCTAGGGTTTATTAAAAATTTTGAAGTTAAAATTCTCATGATTTATTTAATTTTTTTTGTTTGTTTGTAATCGTGATTTTACTTTATTTGCGAGTGTGAAGTTTACAGTAATTTGTTTCCTGCGTAAAAAAGAAGAAGCAGAAGAATTATCTAAGGCGCCACATAAAATGTATTAATTCTAATGGCAGTTATTACGCAAAAAAAATTATTGTATTATCTGTGGTATCCATAATGACAAGCTAGCAAAAATGTTGTGCAATGATAATATTGGCCTTCTCACATTTTAATCACAATGTTCTATGTTTGCAATATATTAAATCTTTTTCTTAATAATATTGATTTTTAACAATAGTATAGTTTCTGCAAGATCTTCAATTGTTGACACAAGATAACTTTTTAGTGAGCCTTAGTACTGAGAAAAGTATATCTCAAACACTTACTCGGTATGCTGCTAAAGCAGTAACTGCATTTGCTACGGGTTGTATCATTGTAGGGTACAACTGAATTTCTTCTTTAACATTATATCCTAAAATTTTGGGAAAATAAAGATTATTTCTATGAAAGAGTCGGGAGGGGGATTTTAAACCGACTCCTAATTCAGACTCTCCGTTTCAGCACTGAAGATATAAGGTTTGTATCAAAACTCGTAAACGACATCTCGTTTGGCATAGTATGTAGCCCATTTTTGTTACTGTTGACCATGTAACTTTTGTTGATGTACATTGAATAATATATCTCATATTCGTCTGTGGATGTCCTTGCATTTCTGGTGTTTTTTTGTGCACTAACACATCAGGAAAGCATTTTCAAACTCGGATTGCCGTTGATTCTATGTCGTCTAAGGATAACCTACCTTCTCGTAGAAGTTGGTAGACGTGGTTTTGAGACACGCTGTAGGGAATAATACAATCATGGTCTCTCTGCAATTCTGAATGCAAAATTGTACTGATTTATATGTGGTTAAAGCGGTCTGACGGCCAATTGGGTAGCACTCTGGCCCTTGGTACCAGTCAGGCTTCAGTTTCAAATCCTGGAGGTGACATGAATGTTTGTTAGTAGTTCGGAATCCACGTTAAAGGTAGGTCCCGGTCTAATTAGCCTAAAGTGGGGAAAAAAATTATTGTTGAGCGACAAACCAAACCTATATGTGGTTAAAAGCACATTTGGGTTTCTACTCACAGATAAAATTTTAATGTATATTTCTAAAAATAAAAGTGTTTTTTATGTAAAAAAAAGAGAGAGAGAGAGTAGAAGATTCTTTATGAAAAATTAAAATGCTCTGCAGTGTTAGTTGATAAATGCTTTTATACGAAAATGTTACAAAAATAAACTACTAGAGATTGAATCTTAAATTTTGAGCCAATTTTAGTAAAATGTTGACTCTGTAGTACTAATTAAATTTTTTTATCTATTGAAATGAAATTTATTATAAATACTAAATTGAATTGCATGAAAGTGGATTATATATAGTTTGGTAATAGAGTCGAAAAGTTTGCATAGATATTCTAAATATAATGTTGTGTACGATAGACATCTAAGTAAACTTCTGTAGGTTTATTTCATTGTATTGCATGTTTAGAATTATACTATTTCTCTATAACACAATTCAATGAATAGTGAATAATAAACAGGAATGAATTAAATTATCCAATATTCTTATAAATAAATAGATACTCATCATCATCATCAGTGGCGCAACAGCCCCATGGTGGGCAAGGTCATCTGCCTACTGGCAAATTTCTAGACAGGAGATGTTTTTGTTTTTATGGTGTTCGATTGTTAACCTTACGCCCAACGTACTACAGTCATATTAGACTGGGACCTAAAGTTTAAAGTGGATTCCAAACCACTACAAACATTCTTGGCACCGCCGGGACTCGAACCCATCACTCGGCCATCAGGCCCCAAATAGATACTAGAAAATAAAATTATTTCTATAAAAGAGCTGAGGGGTGGGATTTTAAACCGACTCTGATTTTGCATCTCCGCTATTCTCATTAGAAAACGCAACTTTTCGAAATTACGCAAAAATAAAAAAAAAAAAAAAATAATAATAATAATAATATTTCTGTTAATGATTATTGGACTCAAATTGGACTCATTAATAAAAACATAATAAATATCAAATATATAACAAACAAATTGCTATAGCATTTATTTAATACCTTCCAACTAATCATTTTTCGCATATTCATTTCCATCTCATTCCAGTAATCGAGAGTTTCATGAATGTTAAGTAGGCGGTGATTTATGCCAGGATTGAAGGTGGATCTATTTATCATTCAGTAATCTGATCCCCTACTGAGCCAATAATTACCTCTTTTCCAATTACCCAGTATAGCTCGAATATTAAACGCATTAAATATATATGCCAATGCTTCCGATTTACATTGAGGTTTCCGATTTTTTTGTAATTACTTTTCCTACTTTTCTATCAGAAAAAATAAAAAAAGAGAAAATTTCTAAAATTTCCCTGAATTCTCTTAATTTTAAATTTCTATTTTTTTTTTTTTAAGAATCATATAATGAGACCCTCAATTTTAGAACTCAGATCTGTTTTATCGTTTTTAAGAGGTAATAAATTTACCATTAGCAGTACTGTCTCAATATAAGTAAATTATATTGGCCTGAAGTAACTATTATTAATTTTTTTTTTTTTCCTGCCTCAAAAAGTATTAAAGTATTTTCAGTTTGAATGAGCAATACGTAG
>BPLR01011567.1:0-45555 GCA_021605095.1 Caerostris extrusa | reverse complement strand
TTGCTTTTAAACTCTGTAAATTTTCCAATTCTCAAAGCTTTACTTTTAAATCGATCAATTGCATTTCTAGAGATCCAGTATCAATTCCAAATGGCTCAATGTGGATTTCGTTACTATTTGTGTTGAGAGATTTACTATGAATGCTAGAGTGGTTTGTTGGTTTTGAATTGTTCAAATCTATCAGCAAATTCATCTTTTAATTTTTTTTATAACTGTGCTGGAGTACCTCATGTCAACAGTTGCACTAGTTTTATCGCGATATTGCTTTTTAGAAATTGAAAATGAAGTAATATACCGCTCTGGAATATCTTCTGGGCAAAAATAATTAATTTTTCTTCAAAAACAAAACCAATTCTTCTACCAAAACGTAGCGTCTGGGTTTCCCTTTCCTTGTTGTTTTAGATTCAGCTCATTTAATTTCGCTGTGATATCTCTTACAAAGTAAAATTTTTGCAACCATTTGTCGATCTCTAATTCAGGGTGATTAATGCCTTTTTCATTTAGAATGCATTTATTTCATTCAAGCACAAAGCAAACGTTTCAACACCTTACCTTGAAAAGCCATCGCACTTTATTGTGAAGAAGGAAGTCTGGAATACTGAGTCTCCATTTCGTTTAAGAATTTTTTAAACTGACGATAGTAGAGAGTGCTTTTGACAAGATGCTGTTAATCTTGATTACCAAATTCATGACCTCAACTATTTCGGCCGGAAATAACCGCTTGGGCACAAAGTGCTTCTTCGTGTATTATGCTGTGAAACGTAAGAATTTCGTGGTTTATTTTGCTCTGAAGAATCGTTGTTGTCCCTTTATTTTTTCCTGTCATACCTCTGGCTCCATCAGTTGCTATTGAAACGGGATTTTATTTAAATCGATCTTATTGTCTTCAAGGCATTTTTGCACGGCATTCGCTATATCTTCCCGTCTAGCTTGTCTAGTCTGACAAAAAGGGGCAACTTGTGCCATGTCTTTTATGTCGCAAGACTCATCTATAGCAAGTGATAAGGCAGATGAAAGTTGTATATCTTCCATCTGCAAATATGTTACATTTGAAGATATTTTAGCTATTCTATCTTGCACTGTTTTAAAGCGGATAGTCGCAAATCTTTTGATTTTTTTTCAAGATTTCTTGTTTGTTTTTGAAATCACGAAACAGTTCTTCAGATTCCTCGTTAATCGGTTCAGGAACGATTTTAAAATGGTTTTTTATGGAAAATGTAATATTTCTAGAAGTGCAAAAGCGTTAAAATTTTTTAATTCTGTAAAAAATCATTTAATATTGTCTGTTTATGTTCACATTTCTTTAAAATAATTCGATATAAGTTTCATTAATAATTAAATGATTTACATGCCGTAAGTTTAAAAAAAATGATAATAATTCCAGCAACTTAATTTTAAAAAGAAAGAGCAAGTTTTTAAAATTTTTTTTCACATTTCATGACACAAAAATACATTTTAAGTAAAGAATTTATAAAAAGATTAATTAATTTCTATCATTTAAAAAAAATACTAAATGCATTATTGTTAACTGAATTGCTATCATTTCAAGAAAAATATTTCTACATGAATATCATACACAAATTATTGTTGTTAATTAATATCGTTCCTTCTTTTTAAAAATGTATTTGTACTTTGAAATTGAACTTGCTATAAATCATAGTCGTTGACAAATCATAATGCTCACTTACAAATTAGAGATTACACTTTATTTCAGCTTACTTTTTACTGACTGAGCAGTGTATCTTTTGCTTTTTTTTCCCCACAATATCGACCTTTCTCTATTGTATGTTTTTTCTATGAAATGCTTTTATTTGATAGTGTGTGTGCATCAAAATTATATCCCGTTCAAAATAAAATATTTTATTTAATATATATTCGATGCCAAACATCAACAATTATTCCATACATTTAAAATAAAAATCTCTGGATACCGATAAATTTAGACGGCAAAAAGTTGCAATCTAAGTTGAAAAACATCGCTAATTCGTATTTTTAATATAAAGCATATCATCTCTCTGCGCAATATGAACTTAATAAATTAATTATATCAAAATCAACAATATTTTATTATTCACATATCTTTTCTGACCCAATGAAACTCATAATGTGGTAAATAAGAGAGAATAATAACAATTAATAATAAAACTAAAATCAAAAGTATAGGCAAGCTTAGTAAAAAGGAAGAGTCACATAATGAAAGAATAAATCATTGTGGGATTATAACCAGACCGATCAGCAAAACAATTACCATCTCAAATCTTTCCCCACAGAAGCAAACCCTCGTGAATGTTTACGATGCTCTTCTTTATTAAAAAGAGGACAAACATCGAGACATTCCACCCAAGGACATCCAATCAAGGAAGCATTCTGTTGTCTTCATCCTTGAGCCCCAGGACCAACAAGGGATCCAATTTTCCCTTTCAAATGCTGATTCCTCCTCTCCCCACACTAAACCCAATTCACTGCCGGCCATTCTGTTGTTGTTGTTGTTCGCTGGTGCCTGTTCTTTCATTCGGTCTCCGGAAGATGAGATCTCGTCGCGTGGACCTTGAATGACAGAAATGCATATGCTCCGCTTCGGAGGGAATGTCCAGAAATGAATGTTCTGATTGAAGGGGGTGCCTGAAGGTAGATCAGGTGTATGAATTTCTGATGCTTACTTTCATTTTTTTTCTATCCAGATTCAAAGATAAGATTCATCAAATTAAATGTTTTTGCTCTACTTAATCTTTTCATTGTAATATAATATATATGAAAATTTTTTTAAAGTAAATTGTTTTAAGACTGGATAAATACTTTTTTTTAGTAGATGGATAATAAATTGTCCAGAAGGTAAACTATGTTTTGAATAAAACACAGAAAATTATAAAATAATGACCTCATAAAAAGGATGATTTATTTAAAATTTTATGTTTCTTTGTATGATAGAATTTTTTGTAAAAGCTTTTAGTTAATTTTTTTCATTTGTAAGATATTGTATATGTGAAAAATGTTTTGCTAAAAGAAAATTGCTTTAAGACTGGATAAATACTTTTTTAGTAGACGGATAGTAAATTCTCAAGAAAGTAAATTATGTTTTGAACAAAACACAGAAATTTTAAAATAACGACCTAATAAAAAGAACGATTTAGTTAAAATTTCATGTTTGTTTGTAGGATATTATTTTTTTCTTTGCTTAATTTTCCCATTGTATGATAGTATACACTCAAAAGCCAAATCATTATAACCACTCCGACATTTTGAATGAACTACGTGGAAGGAACGTGATCAGGTGGAAGTGGTATTTAACTGGTATTAAGTGGTGGTATTAATCCATGCCAAGGCGGGTTGAAGCTGTGTTGCGCGCCAAAGGTGGGCCAACTCGTTATTGACAGGTGGTCATAATGTTTTGGCTCTTGAGTGTATATGAAAATGTTCGCAAACTAAATTCTTTTAAAACTAGATATACTTTTTTTTTCTGTAGACGGATAATACATTTTCAAGGAAGTAAATAATTTTTTTGAATCAAACACATAAATTATGAGATAATGACCGAATAAAAAAAAAAAATGATATAGTTAAAATTTCATGTTTCTTTGTTGGATAGTATTTATGGAAATGGTTGTAAGAATACATTACTTTAATACCGAATAAATAATTTCTTTCAGTAGACGGTTAATAAATTTGCAAAAAGTTAAAAAAAATGTTTTAAACGAAAACAAAAAGAAATAGAAATAGTAAACCATAATTTTTTCTGTAGGACAATATTAAATTTTCGTACTGTTTTAATTCTGGATAAAGGATTTTTTAATACCTGCATAATAAATTTGAAAAAAATTAAATTATGTTTTAAGCAAAACTAAATTTTTTTCATATACTGTAAATCAAATAAAAATTTCAATGAATTAAATTATAAAAAGTTTATTTAATTTAATCAATCTAATAAATGGAAAGACAACACATGTTTTGTACAACGTATTAATGCATTTTTGTTTAATACCTTTCAAAAAGTATTTTTGCCAAAATAATAAATTGTTTTTACCTAGAGAAATAAAAAATAATTTTACCTAGAGAATAAAAATATTTTTACCTATGTAAGAAAATTTAGGAGTATTTAAATTTTTATACTAGTATGAGTTTCATCATTGTAGCATTATGAAATTTATTATCCATTTTATTGCTATTACACAGCAAAATAAAATAATAAAAGTAATAAATTATGTTTCTAATTCTTTTAAACTTTATAAAATGTGAAGTATTCATTTGCGATATTTAATTCACTACATGTACAAACCAATTTAAGCAATTTATAGCAAACAAATTATTATTTAGTACAAACAAATACAAACTTAGAAATTTAAAAAAATATTGATTTGATTTTGAGTTATCATGTTTTTGTAACAGTATAAATTTTTTGGCCATTTTTACCCTTATTTTAGCTTATAAAAATTAAAAAAAAATAATAATGAAATTTTTTTATGTGAAATCATTAGTTTTTAGATACATTCAATCCAAAAATGTGTAAAAAGATAAAAAATTTCAACAATTTCAAAAAAATCCTTCGAAGGTGTTCGTGTACCTTAAGAAAAATATGCTATACACTATACAGATAAATCTACACATCTAGTCACTTATTAAAAGTTGTATTCCATTATATTATTGTATATTATATGAACATAACACCAAGATAATTAATCTTCAAAGGTAATTAAAATTATATATACTTGAATACATATAAAATATGGAAAATATTGAAAAAATGATTGAATTATTAAACAAACTATCTATACCGAAAAATGTTAATTTCTCTTTTTCGTACAAATTAAAATATTCGGTTAAAAAAAAAAAAAATATAAAATTTAAAAGAAATAAAAATTTTACTTTTTAAGTTTTTTTTAAAAAAAAAAAAATGTTTATAAGTTTTTTTTTAAAAATGTTATATTTTATTAATATAGTTATGATATACGTATATTTATTCATACAGATATATATGTATATATATTTGTTATGTTAAATAAATCATTTTATTCTCTTTCTTTCATATTTTCATGAATAAAAGTAGAAGCATTTAAAATATTTGTATCTTTCTTTTTTTCTTTTGAAGTCAAGGTTCACGAAAAAAATGATTAAATTATTAAATAAACTATTAATACCGAAAAATATTAATTTTTCTTTTTTACGGATTAAAATATTTAGTTAATTAAGAAAACATAAATATGAGAGAATTTTTTTTCACTTTTATGTTTAAAAATCTTTAGAAATGTTATATTTTGTTAATATAGTTGTGATATACATATATTTATTCATACAGATACATATATATATATATATATACATATATAGAAATATATATATAACTGTTATTATGTCAAATAACTCATTTTATTCTCTGACTTTCATATTTTAATTGAATAAAAGTAGAAGCATTTCAAATATTCAAAAGTAAAAACAAAAAGATACGAAGTCAAGGTTCGTGGTATAATATTTTGAAAAATTGAAAAAAAAAAAAAAAAGGGAATGAAATGATAAATATCCCAAATTAAGCTAAATCGACTTCGAAGATGGTTCCATGAAAGTGAAATTTATCTTCCGT
Organism: Caerostris extrusa; assembly: GCA_021605095.1. Taxonomy (NCBI): domain Eukaryota; kingdom Metazoa; phylum Arthropoda; class Arachnida; order Araneae; family Araneidae; genus Caerostris; species Caerostris extrusa. Next base: position 39,983 of record BPLR01011567.1, on the reverse strand, counting down.
GTGTGTCCTATTGTCTCCAGGTTGTTTCACGAATTTCGCAGCTTAAAACTCAATTACCCCTTCGCAGTGCATATTTCGAAGAGGAATATGTTCTCCACTATCTATTTCAAACAGCAATAAAAAGTGTGCGAGGAAGGCAATATCATTCATCGGCAAAGAAAACGAAGAATATTTTTCAAAATTTCCAATTTCCGAACGAAATGGCTTCCAGGTTTCTGAGCGGGGAAATGGTAAATGATTCCAGTTGGAAAAGCGAACCGCGTATTGTTTTTTTCAGCCGGAAGGGAGTGGTTCTATTAGCCACCATTGCTCATAAATGACTTTGCATTATGAAATGTCAGAGAAGGAAAGACATTCCTTGGCGTGTCTTGCGATTGCGTCTTCTGAAACATTCAGTAATGGATGACGAGAGCAAAATGAGGCAACAAGATTTCTTTTGGCAAAAAAATGTTAGATTAACGTGAGATACAGAACATTTGTGTGTGTGTGTGTGTGTGTGTATATGTATATATATATTTGAATGTAATTGGAGAGTTATCGGATATATGTATAATAATTAACAAAGTTTGAAAATTTTATTTATTTAATTGCATACGTTATACGATGATTAGAATGCTATTTGATAAACATTGTTTAATAAAATATTAAATTTTTATGTAACATTAGTTCATATTTATCTATTTTTTTTATTTTCAAATATTAAAGTAATTTATTTATAATATAGGTGAATAATTTATTACTCCATTCTGTCATATTTTCTTTAAATGGTGTTCACATGACTTAGATAGTATTACATACAAAGATATTTTCATATAATATCCTTGGATATTTAATACAGGTATAAATTATAAAATACTGTTTTTTTAATCATGATTTTTTTTTTTGAAAATCCTATAATTGAATCCCTCCCTCAATATTTAAATACGTCAATTGTCCATGATAATATTTCGGATAATTAAAAGTTTTTTTTTTTAATTATGTATTGGCTTCGTGATAATATATACTGACTAGACAGGCAGACGGCTAATGTTGAATTACACTAATCAGTGTAATTTATTGTTTAACAGTGATTATATAGTTGATGATATTTACAGTCGATAACTGTTGTATAATTGATAGTTTATCCCACTATTGCAACTGAAAGTTTAACAGCCCAAGTTTAACTGACAGTTAATTTTTTAAATTTGTTTATTCCGCGCTGTTTTTATTATTATTATTATTATTATTAGTTACGACACACAAATGCTTTTACTTTCTGTGCATTGCTCTAAAAGACGACATTGAGGAAACGAAGTAGTATTCAAAGTCAAAACGTTGTGGGATTTTAGCGAATTTTCAGACATTTCATAAGACTTCCAGAACACTTTATTTATAAAAAAAGCTTTCAATATATTAAATGTTTTCAAAGTATAATTCCTTATTACTTACTAGAGAATTACGATTGTTTTCCTGAATAAATATCAGTGTTTTTATTATATATAAATAAAATACATTTTATAAATTTCTTCATGTATGTTTACAGTTAGAAACGCATATAACACAGTTTGTTTATATATTTATATATTTATATATGCAATTAAAAAAAAATCCAATATCTAATTTTTAAAAAATATGTTGCTACTCTTGTCAATTCACTATATCTGTCAATGCTATATATATTAATTTCACCTAAGTTGGAAAAATGAGTAAACTAGAATGGTAAAATTGTAGCAGATTCATTAACGTTACCCAAGATGAACATTCTAATATGTTTACAGCCACAATTTTGAAAGAACAATTCCACGAGTGTTTCCATATGGCGCCTGGAATGTTTTCACATTCTTCCTGAGCTCAACAAAAGACATTATGATCTCAAGATTTAAAATGCTTTCCTCTGTCATAAACATTGAATCACTGTAGCCAAATTTGATATTCTTATGTTTAAAATTTTAAAAACACTCATTACCTGTACATAAACAATTCATTAAATAATATTTTTTTTTTTTTTGAAGACGATATTTTTTTTTTTTTGTAAAAATTATGAATCTTGAAATATTTCAAGATACTGTTATTTTTCTTTCGAAGGTGTTTTCCGATAAGCCATTTATAATACATTCTAAACAATCCCACCCCTATAGACAAACAGAATATTTTCTATTCAAAAACAGTTTCGTCCAAGCAAATTGAATAATTAAATACAGGAAACAGAATTAAAAAAAAAAAAAAAAAACTACCCCATCCCCCAAAAAAAAAGCAAATTCGATACAAGATAAGAAATGCATAGTAAAAAAAGAATCAAGATAATGATTTACGTGAGTTCAACTCAAAATCAACAGCATAAATCTGCAGACTGGAAAATCAGGTGGAAGTGGTATTAACCTGTATTATATCCATGCTTTGTATTACATTTCTTTGAGCGGCATGTTTTTAGAGCAATAAAGTAAGATACACTTATAGAATCAATCAAAAAAAGAACTGAATTCAATGTAAAAGACACAAAAGGAATCATACATATTGGCTTAAAGATTTCTTATAAAATACGTAATTAATTAATAAAAAAACCATAATTATCCAAAAATTAAAGAAAATACAGAAAATATAAGTAATATATTTAAGTTTTTTTTTTTTATTTACTTTTTATATGCTGATTCAATTAAAAATAAAAATACAGATAATCATTTTGTGTTGTATCCATATTTGTACAATATTGCATCAGACTATTACATAATTTTATTTTTAATACTGAATCTTAATGATAGGAATTTTTATAAGACAAAAAGAATAGACGACATCTTTTAATATATTTTTTAAAGGCTTAAAAATATTATACACGCACAAACATACATATATAATATATATTACTAAAGAACAAGTAATATATAAAAAAATAAAGTAAATTCCTACTTGATCTTCCATATAAAAACTAAAATTAATTAATTAAATTTAATTACTGAATTAACATTTGAAAAACTATATTAACATCAAGTGTCATCCACTACAAGTTTAAAAAAAAAAATGTATTTGAACTTGAGTGGATAAATGAAAAGTATGTTAACGACTGAAAATTTGAACAAGATATATAAATATATAATCAATATATTTATAAATATAAAAAAAATCCATAAAAAAGGCGAATATCAGATAAGTCAATATATATAGGGCAGAGTGTAAACTACTAGTAAGAATTGAAAAAAAAAACAGTGTTATCCGTGATATTAACTGAGGTCATCCATTACTGAAACTATATATGGCCAATGATGATCAAGTTACTCTTAACGGCATATGCTGACGGATAAGTACCATGATACCCTCAAAACCATGAAGAAAATTGCATCGTTTACTCAAATTCCATTGCTCTATTCTCCTATAACTGAAAAATCAGAAAGACACAAAGAGTGTCATCAGCTGTTCTTCAATATATTCGAGAATTTTAAAAGAAAAAAGAAACCCGAATTCATTTTCACCTGCTTACACTTACGGGAAGGAGAAAAAAAGGAGGGCAAGAGTCATGGTCTTTCTTTTTAAAAGAAATTCTTTTAGAATCCAATTGCACTTTAGTGTTAAGTCTGAAATCACTAGAACATAAAATTCTGAATAAAAATTGAATGTTCTCGTGAAGGGCTGATAAGATATTCTAAGTATTTGTTAAAAGTAAGAGATTTCTTTCTAAAAGAAGTTCATTTTAAATGCACAGATTTTTTTATTTCTTGTACTGTGAAATATTTAACAGGACAGGAATTAATTTTTATTATTTTTAAAATTAAGATTTTAATGTTTTCGTTATGGTTTATGTCTTCACGTGTAAAATGAATTGTTTAAAAATGTTATTTATGAATATGAGCATTCTTTATCTAGATATTTATTGTTAATCTATTGTGATATAGTTATAAGATCATTTATATTTTTTTATTTATTTATATCAGATTTAAACGTTACGTTGTAAAAAAAAATATATAAAAGTAAAAAATAATATTCATTACTATACTTTAAAAATTTCTTTTGTAAATTTCAATTGAAATTTTTCGACTGTTGAATTGAATCTGTTTATATTTACAGATTTAATCATCTTTAAGTTTGGTCTTTAAACACTGTATGCATACCAAAATTTTAAAATTCTTCATAGTAGGTCATATAGAGACGTATTCCAATAGAATTAATAAATGCTATGAATTTATACACAACATTTCAAAATATAGTACTTATTCCCCTTTTTATAATTAAATGATGTCATTTTTGTAGTGATTGCTTTCAGAAATGAGGTAACTGGATAGTAGTTGTAACAACAATTATGAAGGTAATCGGAAGGAAATGCCCCCACCTTTATCAGCCATTGATTGATATTACGACATACTGTGTTACTGAAACTTATGACATACATATGTTAACGGATATGTTCTCGAATCTATGCATTATATCAAACCAATCGTTTTTAAAACATACATCGATGTTTTAAAAACGAAAAATTTAATTATTTTTAATCCCTTCTATCTTCAAGTTTTCTTCATTCAAATGGAATTGCTTTCAAACCCATAATGTACAGTATGATCCAGCTAAAAACTTAATTGCAGTTGGAGCAATTAAGCAATAATTATGGTATCAACAATTATGGTACAGCAACAATTATGGTAGTTACTATAAAATAAGATCGTGTATCAGTATCTATATCTTCTGAAAATATATTAAGAACCCAAATCACAAACCCAGTTAAAATTAAAATGCATATTGATACCTTTTTAGCGTTATCCCAATAGAGGGAATTATAATAATTGTTGAAATAAAATTGCAACAAGCCTTCGAAGTTTGAAATTCATTCCCAAACTATTTTTAAGTTGAAACCAAGAAAGAAGAAATATGTCGAAACAAACTATCTTTTTACTTGAAACAAAGTACATTAGCCTTCCAGTTGAACAATATTGAACTTACAGTTAGCATATATAAGCCAAGATATTACATATCTGAATAAATATGGTTGGAAATAACATTTCATATTGCAGATATAAGCCAACACAGCTTAAATTATATTTTATTTGATTAGATATATTGATACAACTTATGTTAAAAATCAGGATTAATTTGCAGCTTTTGGACAACAAAAATGGATTTTTTATTTCAACAAGCGTGTTTGCAGTTCTGATGCAAAAATTGGCAATTTAATATTCCTAAACAATATAAGAATCTTTCACTGAAAATTAGAAATTAAAAATGATAAAAACTTCAGTTTACAATATATATGAATTATGTTTTGTATGAAAGTATCAAGAAATGATATATCTGATAATAAATAATTTTTTTTTTTTACATTTGACCTGTTAGAAAAACTTAAAAAATTTTTAATTAAACTTTTGCTGTATTTTGTAATTTTTTTTAATTTTTAAAAACTTTTTTGTATTGATGAAATGTTTTTAACAGATCGGGTGATGAAGTTTTTTTAAATTTGAGGATTTTTTCGTTCATTCTAAAGTTTAAAGCAGGTGCTTCTCTTTTTGTGTTCATATTAAGATGCAGGTAGAATTATTTTTTTAAGAGTTTCAGAGAAACTTTGTATGGAGACTTAATTGCTCCTCTAGTCTAATGAGGTTCTAAAAAATTGTCTTTTTTAGAAAAAAAGTTTTTTTTCTTACTAATTTGAACCTATTCTGTCATTAAAAAGTTTTTTTACGTATTTTGAACGTCTTTCTACGTACTGAATTTAAAAAAAAATAGGCTCATAGTAATTAAAAGAATGTAGTTAATTGCATCAGATAATCCATTACATCTCATCTCAATCAAAGTCTCATTTTTCTAATTAAGAGATACTAGTAATTATTTGACTAATTACAAAATTGAAATTTCCAGAAACATGACAAGGTTTTGTCTGAAAAATTAATAACATTTTTATTATGCTTCAAAGTTTCATTGTATATGCAAAATTACCTTCTTATTTTTCTGGGGTTTCAGGGACTATATGGTACATTTTATTCTTTGGAGGATTTTTTTGAAATCTCCATTTTTTCCAATAAAAGACACTTACCTCTCAATTCATTAATTAAAGTAGATAGATAACTTATAAAGCGCTATACGGGTATTATAACTGGGTTTGTATAACAACCACTATATGAAAAGAGGTGATAATGTATCTGAACCAACTTGTAGACCCGAATTTGTACGACGAATTAAAGAGACATTCAAGAAAATTACAATTTGGTCGGTACTAGTGTACTCATTCTTCAAAGCAGGGAGTTCAATGCTGAACTATACCTGGGGAAATCGAATCTCATTTGCTTGTACGCTGGAAAATATCTAATACGAACATAACAATGACAATTTATATTAGAAATTAAATGCATTTTCCTAACCATTATGCTTATAAAATTTGACACGAAATCAATTTTCTGGATCTGCCTTGACACGACTTTTTGAATCTTTCTTTAAACGTGATAGTATTTGTGTAGAATATTAATAAATGCAAAAAGTGAGACATAGTGAGGCGCTTAGATCCAGAAAATTGCAGATCTATTCTTGTCTATGCCAATAACTCTCTGTATTTAGATTATCTTTCTTTTGTGTCTGACAATGGGTTCTTCCATCCAAGAAATGCGAAAAGAGTTCTTCTCGTTTTTTTGGCAAAGAATTTCCATAAAAAACGAACTTAAAAAAGTACTTTGCAAGTTTCTTAGAAACTTCATATGCATGATGTCCGTTCTTTTTTCGTTCTAGTAATAAAATTCGTACTATTCTAAGGAAGTTCAAAAGATGGAATCATGCTATGTTTTTAAATGATTAAAAATTGATTTTTATCCATCTTATCTCAGTTTATAAATAAATCTATATTACATATAATGAAAACCTTATATATGTTTTTATTTAAATACATTTACGTTTTTAATTTTTGCTTCTAATTTAAATATTGTATTTTTTTTTTTTTTAGAATCCTATGTTAAATATCTGGAAATTTGATACTTTTTTAGATATAAAATGGAATTAAATTATAAATATTTTAGCTATAAATGAAATATGGCTCTTTATCCTTTTATGGCATTTATAAAGACAATTATAATTATATAGAAATAATATGAGTGTTTTGAAAAATTTTATTATAATACAATCGTAAAATAATTTTATTGTAAACGTAAAAAATTATATTTCAATTAATAATTTACAATATAAAACAACTGAAACTGCAGAAATTAAATATTTTTATCATCTATTAATAAAATATGCTTGGATATAAATAATTTAATTTCTTGAAAAGTATTTTAATACTAATTCTTTGGTTAAAATTTAAAAAAGAAATTTTGTAAATATTTAAAAACTCTTTTTTATTTGTCTAAAAAAATAAAATAATTATAATTATAATAAAAATAAACTGATTGATTTAAAAATATTACACAAATCCAAAATTTAAAAGTTTAGTAAAGTGATAAAAAAAAACTATTCATGAAAATAAACTGAAACTCTCCTTTCCAAAAATAAATAGGAAGAATTACTTAACATTGAAAGCTTAGACTTTTAAATTTTATAATGTAATGTTTAAATTTTATAATTTTTATAATATTCAACATATATTTAATGTTTTGTTCCCAGATTAAGAATAAAATTATGATTTATCAAGAACTGATAGAAATCCATAGCTTCAGAAAATGATCACGTGATTTTCATCAGAAAAGCATTATGAAAAAAAAAAAGATAAGACGTTGCAGAACAGGCATTGAAAAGAACTTAAAATTCCATCAAATTCGAATTCAAGAAAATCCAGGTAAACTTTAAATAAAGGTGAAGAAGTTTTCAAGACCTGGTGAACAGGAGAACGACTTTAGAAAGTAGTAAAAAAAGAGAAACAAAAAAAGATGAAAGAAATTTTAAGAAGATTGAAGGCCATTCTTACAGACTGTTTATCCGATAAGCCGGCCAAAAAGTTTTCTCTTGTCATTTCCCGTAGAGTTTTTTTCTCAATTCTTTTCGTCTTTTACCTGAGCATAACACAACAGGTGGATGAACTATGGTTGGTTGCAAAACCTCTTTTGATACTGCTATCTTTTCTAGGGTTCAAAATATATATAATATTCTAATATTTACACGAGGCTAAGCTTCTGCCTGCTTTGATACTTCCATATATTTGTGTCTTCTAATATTTTGAGAGGTTAATTTGATTTCTTGCTTAACCTTAGAAGTCACATATTTGTCGAAACGAAATTGAAAAAAAGAACAAGAAAAGAAAATAATAAATAACAAAAAAGTCTTATTAACTTTTTAAAATCATTCATATTTAAAGCAACTATATTAAATGCCTTCAAAAGAGTTATGTTTTGTAATAATAATAAGAAATTAATTAGCTAACGAATAAACGAATGTGTTTGAATAAATAGAAATATTTGGGCATTAATCAATAAAAAATTACAAAAATTATTAATTATATTTATATACCAAGTCCGCGAATAATACAGGAATATAGAAATAATTTGTAGTATAGTAATAGAAATATGGAAGTATCAATTAATAACAGTATTTTTCAATTTTTTTTTCTTTTAAAATTTTAGTTTGAATTTCGTGTTCGCTATTGTTTAATTAAATGAAAATTAACATAAAAGCAGAACGTCACATATCTTCAATAAAAAGGATATTGAGAATACTTTGTTGATACATGTAACTTGACAACAAAATGCACGTCATCTGTAAATATATGAAACTGAATTACAGAAGATTTAAATACTTAAATCAATGCTTTATAAGAATAGTCAATAATTTTCTGATCATTAATTGAATTTTTCGACTGAGGCTGTGTAAAATAATACAAACAATTTCTTTTAATAAAGCTGTTGTGATTGATAGAAGTATATAATTCTATCAATCACAACAGCTTATTATTTTTATGAAAATTAATATTATGCTAATATTTAAATTAGTATAAAATTAAAAAAATGAATAAAAAAAATGTTTTTATGCTCATAAGAAAATCGATCAAATTGATATTAGATGAATAAAAATCCAATTCGATCAAAGATTGATATCATTTTTATCAATTTGAAAGTTATTATATTTTTAAATAATAAATTGACACTTAATTTCCTTTTTTGATTATTTGATACTTCTCAATTCAAAATCCTGCTATTTTTTAAAGTTCAAAGAAATATTTTACATTGAAGATAGGAAAGCATTTTGTCAATGCAATAATATTAATGACTTTGCTCTTTCGATAAAAAATAACAATTCTAAAAAAAATTCTTTTGAGATTTCTTTGGTAATATATTTTCACAATGATTTATTTCTCTTAGTTTTATTTACTTATCTCATGAACATCTTATATGTTCCAATCACCTTTTCTCTTTCGAGAAAATTTTAAAAAAAAAATCTACAATCAAAAGTCAGAGTAATGATACAGCTTGGAGATTAATGAAACGTACCTGACATGATTATTTTTTTTTTTTAAAGTTAAATTTAATTTTCTTACAAGGCTATAAATCTAAATTAATTTCTTAATAGATAGGAATGAGTTTTTTTAGTTAAAATGAAATTTAGTCATGTAACATGGAGATGTTCTCAAAAATATTTATTCGTAGACATACGTATAATAATATATGTAAATATTTATTAAAATCTTCCTGGTATTTAAGCCAGTAAAAATTAACTTTGATCAAATCTGATATTAATAGGCAATAATAGATTGCATGTTAGAAAATTTATGAAAAAAATTTAAACAATTTTATGACAATTATTTTTGAATTTAAAGACATGCAGACATGTTTACAGACATTTTGAAATCCCGGTCTCGTAAACATTCTGTTATTATTTTAATGTTTTTTTTTTTTTACTTAAAAATATATTAATTTACTCCTACTAGGAAAGTTACTGCATTATCGAAAAATAAAGTAATTAAATTAAAAGGTATTTAGTTATTTCTAGAAATTAATTTTGCTTTTTATATTAGAACTATTTTCAAATTCAAAATTTTTAATTTTTAACATGTATATATCTCAAATTAATAAGATGCGAAATTAAATTTTTCTTGTCATTAAAAAGCAAATAAGCTAATAATATGAATTTTTCTTTGTTATTTTTTGATTAATGTAAAGTGTATACGTAAAAAGAACGTTTACGTTTACGAAAAATTATAAATTTTCTGCATTTAAAATGTTAAAACAATAATTTGATAGGTCATCTCACATACAAAAACATATGCTAAATCATAAAATCAATTTTACTTCTTTTCTTTTAAAGAATTAAATAACTATTATATTAAAATTTTGAGATTCTTGTTAATAAACTGTTATCATTTATTCTTGTTTAGTTTACATGTACATGGATTTGTTGCACGTATTTTATACATCGTATATCAAAATCAAATGTGTTAAATTGATCTAGAAAATTTTCTTTTTGGGAATGTTTTGTGAATTCATTGAGAATATTATTAATTTTATAGATAAATACATTTTTATTACTTTTTAATTAAGTTTTATTTATTTTATATTGAAAATGGATGTACCAGCCAGAAGAAATCAGGTAAAACAAAAATAAATTATATTATCCAAATAAATAAATAATTAATAACCCATTATGTATATTTATGTATATAACCCATTATGTATGTTTGTATAAACATATATATACAAACTATTCCATGCATTCGAAACATACCACCTTAATATTTCCCAAAAATAAATGGAAATATTAATGGAGTACTACCAAAATTCTTTATCATAAAAGAAATTTGAATCGTATTTTCTTGAAACCAACATGCGCGACGGAATCAATTACAAAGCGCTAGTACTACAAAGAAAAAAGAAACACATCGTTTTAAAATGTGTATCTGTTTGCTGCTACTGTGCAAAAAAAAATCGATGCATGAAAATATTACTATTGATATACCTGTACATAAGAAAATATTATAATTTGGGAAAAATTGGATTATTTATTCAAAAGAAAACACGATGTAAAATAAATAATTCAGCAAATGCGTTGGTTCAATTTGGACTTGAATGAAAATGTAATCTATCTTGCAACATAGAGTGACAAATGGCACATAATCACACTTTTTGTCAGCACAATTAGAAAGAATTTTTGAGTTACATCCTTTTTCTTATACAGGAATCCAAAAAGTGTAAAAGTTTCAACAGTTACGAATGAGAGTTATGCAGTTACGTTGATTACTGTTTTAAGATATTAACTTTTTTTTAATATTAATTAAAAAATATTAAATTAAATATATTAATTAATCTGAAAACTATAAAAAAATAATAGGATTTCTTTTTTAAGACTTGAATTTACACATGATAATCGTGTGTTAGTGACACTAAAAAGGGGATAAAAATATTCTCCCAAATTATTTTAAATTATTAAAAATTAAATGTTGATCAATATTTATAGAATTTTATTATTGTGAAGTTGTTTATTTGGAATCAATATTAAAGACAAATGAAATTCAATAATTAACATTGCTTTAAAATGATAGAACCAAAATATTTTGAAATAGTCATGAGGTAATAATTGAATAATTGTTGAAAATGAATTGATATGAGAAATATCGTACGAACTGATATTTAATTTAGAAATGTTCTTGAACAAAGCTATAGCTTTTTTTCTGGATTTTCATGACAGTTGGCGAAATTTTCTCCCGCAATGTTCATTTTGAGAAAAATATCGACCTTAAATGTAGCTGACGGTCTAAGTATAGAGATGGAACAAGCATTAAAAGACGTATTATAGTTTCACTTTTGAAGCACATAATGCAAACTAAACTTCTTCAATCATGAAAGTCTCTTAAAACTTTTGAAGTAAGGCAAAATATTGCGTGCTGTATTTAATGATTTTTTAACGATTTAAGTTAGCACGGTGATACTATTACTATCTAACATATGTGTGCTTATTTGGTATATTGTTACTGTTTCATATATATATAGTAACATTATAACTAAATTTATCTGGTTTTTCATTACAATAATATTTTTTGGTTTTTTTTAATTATATTTTAAATATAATATGATTTCTGATGTATTTATTTTTTAAGGAATTCTGAATGTTTAAAATAATCAAAAATTGTCTAAAAGATCATATTAATTATTCAATTCATTGCAATTTTAGATAGTTTTTTATAGTTTCTTGGTTAAATTAATAAATTTTTGCGTCTATCCATTTTTTAAATTTTTTATTAATTTTAAATATTGAATTATTACATGGGCTTTAAAAAGTTTCCTTCATATTTTAAATTTTTTTTCTCTTTATTTACATTTTTAAAAATTTACTATAATAGAATAAATTAAATATTTGAGCATTCTTATTATCAACTTTTTCATACATTTGTGAGTAATTAGAAAAAAAAAACATACGAAATGCTATTTTTTTAATGAAAAATAAATTGAAATACAACATGTGTAAAAAATTGATACGGATATATTCTTCGAGATATTTTAATCCATATAAATTTTTAGAAGTAAATAATTTTTCTTTTTATATTAGGATTTAATATAAAGAAATTTACATTTAAAGTGAATTATTCGATTATTTTTTAATGAATTAATTTTTGTTTTGCCCGAATAATTTTTTTCTTTTTCTTTTTTTTTTTTTTTTTTTTTTTTTTTAGCTACCCTGGGAGAGGATAAGCATTGACTTCAATCATATTATTCCATCATCTCATCTTTTATTTGTTTCTTTTAATATTATTTTAATTCTCTGATATATTATACACTTCACTTTTTCACTTCAATATTAGTTTAAATACTGTTATTAATGTGATAAATCAGTGTAATTTAGTTAAAGGTTTATTATGCTTTTTTATTGTCTAAGTATGCCATTTTTAGATAAAAGTTTTTAAGTTGAGCCTCTGGGTATTTTTGAACCCTAAATTGATATATCTGTGAATTAAATTTACCAAAAAAGTATTTAAAAGAAATCAAAATAAAAAATAGCATACTGAAATTTCTGTGAATTCTATATTTGTTGATAATTATATTAATATTAATTTTATATTTTATGGGTCAAAAATCAATAAAATATTTTTGATGACATTCATGGTTAAGAATAAATTAAAAATATTAAGAAATCATGTTGCTTCATTAAAAAACACGAAAAAAAATATGTATGTTTAGAAATTATTTGCAAATATTTAAAAATTAAACATTTAATTTCGTAAGTTTTGAGATTATTTTTTTTTGGAGGGAGAGGGGAGAAGGAAAAAAAAATTCTCATGCAGCTAAAAACGTTTAACTTAAAAGTTTTCTTTGTAAAAGATTGGCAAGTATACACAGATGAAATGTAGTTTATTACATGAAAAACTAAATACTATTATTAAATATATATTAGTTTTATTATTTTATTACATTGCTTGACAATACCAATACATATGGGGATATTAGAAAATTGTTTTTTTTTGATTTCTAGGAAAATTATTACAGAGAAAAAAAAAAATTAAAACGTGTTAAAAACATCATTTTTTTCGAAGAAAAATAATTTATTTAATCAAATAAGAATTATTTACATTTAAAAACATAAAAATATAATTATTTTTATAATATTTAAAAATTGATACACACAAAAGTTTGTTTATATTTAAGAAAATGAATTGTTTTTTCCAGATGGTTTTATCAATGAATATATAAATGGTTTTATGAATATATAAATGATTTTATATAAATGGTTTTTACGTGTTTATTTTGAATAAATTTACTTAAAACAAACTTAAAAATTGAATTAAAAAATTATGAAATAAACAAATTATCCGGTTAAATAAATTTATTAAATATTAGTAAATAGTCTGAAAATAACATAATTGGCATTAAAAAATGTTTTTTAAAGAATACATTTTGTTTTCTCATTTAAAAACAATCAAAACTGTTATAAGCAAAACACATTCAAAAGATTTTAAAATAAAAATGAATTAAATAATAATATCAGTTATAGCAGATATAGTTATTTCTGTAAATTTCTGTTGCAATATTCCGTGCTTTTTTAAATCATCATGTCATGGATTTTAAATGAATTATGTAGTATAAAATAACAATGAGTAAACATTATATGATATTGTCATTACAACACAGAGTTTTAAAAAAAAATATTTAAAAATAGGATGTGTGAAAAAAAACTTTAAAACAAAATTGTTGAAAAATTGATTTTGGAATTTAATAAATATAAAATTACATAAAAATTTCTCAAATGGAAAAATAGTGTTTCAAATAGTAATTTTGGAATCATAACAACCTTGGCAAATATTACTAATTTACGTATTCATATCATTTCGAAACAATATATTTGTTTACAAACTTAATATATAAAATATGTTTCGTTCACTTTTCACGAGATATTTTAGAAGGGTTTTTTTTTGCTTTACATGTCTTGCTTTTAAATATTGTACTACTGCTAAAGCCTCGAAAATTTTTAAAAAATGAATAAAATATTAATTTGTATAAATAAATTTATATTTTTAAAAACATAATTTAATATTTACAAATTCTAACAATTAAAATTTTGAAAATAAACCGATTTTATGTTAATTTAATACCGAAAAGTATTTAAATAACAGGGTTCAAAAAATTATACATATGACCATACAAAAATATTTATTATCATTGAAATTTAAAGAATACGATTATTAGTAAAAGTATAACAAAAAATAAAAATAATGATGATTTTTATTTATAAATTACGATCTTATTAAAATTTTAACAAAAATAAGATGGAATATATCTAAATATTTTTAAGATATAATCTTTTATAAAATCTCCCCACACTTTGTTAAACGTCATTTTTATCACGAACATTTCGCAGTCAAAGTGAATCATTAAGTCATTACGTGTCAAATCACCTCTTAATTTGCTTCATTAATCGGTTTAAAAGCCCGCCGTTAACTTCCTCAATCCGTTTCCGCCACATCTCAGTCATTTTAGAGAGGCGAACCTTCCACTTAAGGAAGATATCGGGCCTTGACAGCTCTGGTCTTAAGGTTACATAATGCGAAATCACCAAAAGTACTCGAACTTGATTGATGAGGTTCTAGTGCGACCTTTAATGGCGCCGCCTCACAGAGACAGGGGGCTGTGGAAAAGCTTTCTTTTACGAACTGTCATTCAACCTAAAATGCAAACAATAGCATTCCGATGGATTTTAAAGAAATATTATTGATTTCTTTATTTTATTTATTATTATTTTTATTTTTCCTCCATTCTGCTAAAGAGAGATAAAAAAAATAAAGGATTATTTCATTTAGTTTAAATTGTTACTTTAAATTACTTTAAAATTGTTCATAAGATTTATTAATAGTTTCTTTAAAGTTTTTCATAAGATTATTAGCAGTCTTTTAAATTGATAATAAATTCTTTAGATATATTAAAAATTTGAATGGAATAGAGCTTTAGTTAAACTTTTTATTAGCTATACCTATAATTTAAGATTTCATCTTAAACAAATTATATACCTATGCATATTTATATACATGCATATGTAAATAATTTTATATATATATTGTTAAACTATCCTGTGATATTATTCACTGGCTGAATTGGAAGAGAACATGGTGTGATTTCACTGTCGAAGGATATTGTTCAAACATATTTTTGGAATATATTATTAAAATTCTTAAATGTCTTACCACTTTGATGTTTTTGGAAATTTTTAAAGCTATTTATGCGTTGTGAACTGATAGAATGCCCCGTAGATTTTCTCTACCCAAAATGACTTCTGGAAAATTGGCTAGATGTGATGTGTCAATAAACTGATTTGTTTTACCGCGTAAGATGAGAAAATTTGTCAAAGGAACAAAATTCTTATCTAAAAACTTAGCTGCGTCGTCCTCGAAGCTTTTTTCGCTCTTGTATTTCAAAGGAATAAACGCAAGTGATAATGTGATTACGTTCAGCAGCAGTGAACGAAAAAATGTTCAGTTATTAAAGGAAGCCTGTTCGTCTAGTAAAGGAAAAAAAAAAATTCACTCGAAGTTGCTTTCCTTCACAGAATATTGCTCACCCATCATCGCAAGTTGTTTTCTTACTGTGCATTGGAACACTAATGCAGTCAAAAAAGCCATTCTGCCTATATAATTGAATGAAAAAAACTACCAAGGACAGAAATCGCCTTCGGCATAAATATTGATTGGCCAGAAGTGGAAAAGAAACTGCAAGTAGATTCTCCACAATAACTTATGATGCATTTAATGGGCAAATGGACATAAGTAGTTGTTGTAACATGGATCATCGTTACAACAACTACTTTAACCTCAATAAACCAACATCTAAAAGCAACATTTTTATACTGACTTCCATCTTTATAACAATGTGAGGCTAACACTTCTTAAATTAATTCAGAAATATGTTTAAATATTCATAAGATTGTATACTTACAATTTAGATAGTTTTTAACAGTGATGTATGTTTAATTTCATGTGTTAGATTTATTTTCGTCAAAAAGTTTAAAACAGAAGAATATTCAGTGACGTTAAATGAAAAATATATTTCATCTTTGATATAGATTAATTCTTTTAAGATAGTATAACAATACATCAACATTACATCTACTTCAAAAACAAAGATTATAATTTAACAATCATTTGAACTTAATTCCATATACTCTATCAATCATTTTAATATAATTTATGTTATGAAAGTATAAAATTAATTCAAATTTAAAAATATTACAAATCTTTTTTGAAAATTTCTTAAAAACTAAAATCATTGAAGTAGCGAAGTTTTTACAAATAGTAATAATAATAATAATGTAAAAAAATAAAACATAAAAGTTTTATTTACGTTTCAGACACATTAACTACATTCGGTCTAGCAAAGTGTTTCAAAATGCACTTTCTTTCCAAAACGTGTGGCAGTTTTATGGCCACTAAAGAACAGTCTGCCATAAATATCCTTCACCATTACTATCAGGATTGACTGAAAAGATCAATGCTCTTTTCAAGCATAAAACACTTTCTAAGATGAAAGAAGTAAAAAGAAACCATCTTGTATAACTGTCTGTATTACCTACAAAACTTAAAATGTAAAATATATGTATAACATCTAAAAATGTGCAATGAATTATTTAAAAATTTTGAAGCCTATCTTGTACTAGAAATATTTGTCTTTGTCCAATGAATGGAAATATTCCGTAAAATCTCCTTACTTTTCAAAGCAATAATAACAATATTGTCATAAATGGGGAATTGAACCGTTAATTTTCTTCTTAATTTGCTACTTGGTGATGATTGGTATTTCCTACTGTTGTACTACATGTTTTTAAATAAAAATTAACTCCTTTATACAGTGCAATGCACTCTTTAATAGATAAGTGACTCGATGGTACTCGATGTTGGATCACTGAGTGTCTGAGTTATAGATGTTCAATAGAAAAAAATACACTGTATTGTAACCTTAATGGAAACTAAAGAAATATATATATATATATATGTATGTATACTACCGTGCCCAAAAAGTGAGACTAATTTTTTTTTTTTTCAAAAACTCTTTATTTATTCTTCCAAATTTTATTTAATTTATTATTTCCAAATTTTTTTATACCAATTGTAAAAATTTCTTTCCGATATAGGAATGCTCCCCGAATGCCATTGCAACATTCTATACATTTTCGCAAACAAAATTTAGCGCAAGTTATTTGCTCAATTAATTCAGACATTTCAAAAATCGCCAGATTCAGTTTAGCGTCTCACAAAGTCAAGTGTAACTCAAACACTAATGAAAATTTCTCCGACGTCAAAATGAGTCAGAGTGTCACATTTTCACACAGATGTCAAAGAGAGTGCTAGCAACCTAAAAAGAAGAAAAAAAAAATGAAATTCCATAAGCCGTGGTAATTTTAAATTGAACATTGATCTTACTTATTGGACACCATAGTATATAATATGAAAATTTACTATTATAATAAAATACTTTAAAGTGGTAGCCCGTAGAGTCCTACATAATAATATATTCATTCTAAATAAAAAAAAACATAATATTTTAAAAAAAAATTTCTATAGAGTGTGAAGAGGAGGGAATGGTTTATCGCCATGTCAGGTATTGTTGCAGGTGCTCGAATTAGTGTGGAGTCAGATTGACGAGGAACGGATTAGAGATTGTCCATTGTATATACATAGAACATTCCAATGGGTCAATAAAGGCAAAAAGAAAAAAATTAAAACTTCTAATCATGATTGTTAGATACGACTTACAACCAACAACGTGTGTTAATTTTTTTTTTCAATAATAAAAAAAATGTTTTTTTTTTAAAGTTAAAAGGGAAAAAAAACATAATCACTGAAGTACTTAAACCCATATTTACAGAAGACTATTTAACATTGTAGTATTTATTGATTATATAGCCTTAACTATTTTCCTCAAAATTTACTTCTGCAGTTGGAGATTAAATCTACTAGTTCAAACTATTCGTAAAGAAACTACAATAAACGAAGTCTACTCGGATCTGTAATATTTTTTGTGAATTTCATTTTGGAAAAAGTTTCTTGCCAAAATTAAAATATTTCTGAAATCAAATAAATATCAAGAAAAATTTTAAGCTCTTGAAGAAACTGTGTATCTAGAAAAATTCCTTTAGGCATATATTTAATGTTACATATAACACATTCAAATCAAAACATTATATACACTCAAGACCAAAACTTTATGACCACTATTTTGCCCCATGAACACAGCTTCAGCCCGGGGCCATGGATGACCACCAGTGGAAGGCACGCGATCTGGGCCCAGCGCAGGTGCAGTTGGCGATGACGCTTTCAACACTGGTATTAAGTGGTGGCTGAACAGTTAATACTATTCTACTTGGCCCTGTATTGTATTGGGCTGAGCTGAGCTGTACCATGCGATAGCATGTGGACGTCCGACACCATGTCGTCTACTGCTGGCCATCTTTTGTAAGTACTTGAGATCAGGTCGTGGTTTAATGTTTTGAGCCTTGAGCCATTTAATTCTGCCTTCCTCAAAGTCTCTTAGATCTGCAGCCTTTACCATCACAAATTTGTGAAAGAATGATTCTTCAGACTCTCCATCAGCAGTTAAATACCACTTCCACCTGATCACGTGCCTTCCACGTCATCAGGCGAGTTCATTGCAAAATGAGAATAATGTTTTGGCTCTTGAGTGTATATTCTGAAGTGTGTTATCAGGGTATGTTAAACAGGTGAGAGTTTTTTTGTGAAATATTTGAATGTTAATTCTTTAGAAATAAATATATTTTGTTTTTTCTTAATCTCTTTTGCTAAAGATGTCAAAGATTTGTGCCAACAACTTTATGGAATAAATGGAGTATTTTGAATTTTTCTATATAGTACGCAAATAGCAGCATAAAGTGCTAAAAGGTTATTAGGTCCCATAATATTTGAGGAAATGACGCTGGCCTACCGAAATAGTGCTGATTATCATACACCATGTGTTGAGACAGGCAGTGATTTAGGATTGGAAATCAAACAGAGTAAACCAAAAATACTTATTTAAAATGAAATGTTTTTATATCAATAATTCGCACTGCGTCTACAAGCATTGCTTAAAAGTTAAAACTCAATATATACGAAAAACAAACTGTACTAGCGTTACCTGTAAAATCTAAAGTAATTAAATCAGAGATTTGGCGCAGAATCAAATAACTTTTTCACTTAACTTAAGAACAGATCTACTATTTCTTTTAGAATCAATTCAAGATAAATGTAATTCTATTACTCTTTTAACTTTCGACATACTCTTATTTGCATTTTTTTTCAACTTGTAAAGATCTTTAATCTACTTAAAAGTTTTCTTTTCCATCTATTTACACATCAAACTAAAAACAAATTGTGTAGCCACTGTACTTATTCTTGTTAGGTTCGCTGTTTTATATTTTTTTTACATAAGTAACATAAATAAAAAGAGTAATGCTTTCTCATTTAAAATTTTAATGCAGTTTATATTTTTTTTGGAGAAAGAAATATTCAAGTTATGATTTCAAGTTATAATTAATAATTAAGACATGTGAAAAACAAGTAACACAAAAATTTTTTTTTATTTTAATTAAAAGTCAAATTTTTTTCCTACTTTTTTCACTCTGTTGCCGAAAGTCCTATATAAATAATTTTCATTCGTCTTTTCAAGTTTATCTGGCGCCATCTATTGGTAGATATATGCAACTTAAATCTAAAAAAAAAAAAAATTAATTAATTAAATTTAATTACTGAACTAATATTTGAAAAACTGTATTAACATCAAGTGTCACCCACTACTGGTTCAAAAATGTATTTGAACTTGAGGGGATCAATACAAAGTATTTTATTAAAGATTAAACATTTGAACAAGATATATATATAGGGAGAGTGTGAGCTAATAGAAGGAATTGAATAATAAAGCATGCCTATTAATGAAAAACCCTACAGTAGTAGTTAAAAACTACGTAATTAACCTTTCACAAAGTCTTTCATTAATTTATATGTATAAGGGGCTACCAAATAGTTTATGTTTGAGGACGTTGCTGCAGCGTACATGTAAAATTAGCACTCTCCCGACGAGTGTATGTAAACATTGACATCGCGGAGACATGGGATGTGCTTAAACATTAAAAATGGCGACATTAGTACCAAATGCATTCCATACAGGACCAAAGGTGCTTATTGATTTCAAGGATGCAAGTGTCACCATCGCTGAGGAACGGTGTTGCGAAATGCAACGAGATATTACGACGTGCAATTAAAGATAAACGCCAGGGAAAATTGCGGTGATTCTGCTTCATGATAACGCACGTACCCAAATGCAAATCGCAAATGTTGTGACGCAGATGGTACACTCACTACTAAATTCGACAAACTAACACTCACACTTGAGCACCCATTTTACAGTCTTGATCTTTCATTATACGATTTTCACGCATTCGGTCTATCAAAAGTCCTTGAATGGGGATGTGCCGAATTAGAATCTTGAATTCCTGTCGGTTATAGAATTGCAGCTGGTTGATTTGAACTTCTTCAAACAGCAGAAAAGGAAGTTTTGCTAAAGGCGTATATTTAACATGGTGAAGTATTTTTTGATTGCCTATATGCACAACATGATGTTACTAACCAAATCTGGACCGTATAGCTCTTGAACGTAAACTTATTATTGCATCTTATATGTATAGTTATCATTCTAAATTAGTTTTATATAAATAAGATAACATGCAATATTACAATGAAAAATTTACTTTCTGTATTTAAGAAAATACATTGTGCATTTTTTTTATATTAATGAACGATAAATATTTCATTTTATTTCATACAAAAGGCTAAACAAATGTTTTTTAAATCTTATTCATAATTTCAGATGTTTGTTGGACTTTCTGGGATGTACATTTAATTCATTTCATCGCTTTTCTCCTGTTATAGGCTATTTCTTTTGAAAATTCCGTTAATGTTTGATTTTTATCATGTTAAAATTCAGCGAAGTAGAGTGAAAAGTATATATAAATTGAAAATAAAAGCGTAATTACAGATTCATTTTTTTCAATATTAATAATGAAAGTTGGAGATGGCATTTTACTTTACTTATTTTTACCTTTAATCGAAAATTTTATTTTTTTTTACCCTTTTGACGGTAAAAGAGTAGCTCTTTCACTCATGTGCTGGGATCAGTAATAAACTCTCTTCACATTTTTACACTTCAATGTTTTTATCATCTTTTTTTTATTGAAACCTAATGGTGCAAACGCTTATCTTTTCTTCACTCAATGCTCCGAGATTTTCAGACAAACAATTATAGTATAAATATAGAAAGTAAACCTTTATCTTCATATTGCTCTTGAATTCTTTCAAATTTCTCAACAAAATTTGAATTATATTTTCATAATTAATATCTTACGGGTTTTGAAATAAATTAAATTAAACTCTTTGAATGTAATTCATTCATGTTTTTTTCTTTTAATTCATAAAAAGTTTAAAGATATGGTCTTAACAACGATTTCTTATGTCAGAGCCAACAAGACAACATCTTTTAATGAAAAAATGACACATGCAGGCACTAAAAATAATTACAATATTTGTTTTACGTTGTTTCATGAGGTTCTATTTGATGTGCAGTGCGGGAGTATTATTTTAGGGGCTACCCCCTAACTCGTTCCATCTTCCAAACTATATATTTAATGTTTTTGCACTTATAAAAACATAATTTTATCTGTTAAACAAATATAGCATCTCTATTGTGGTGTCAAGACTTTTGTTGGAGTTCAAAGATTTATGCCGAAGTAGGCAAAACACCCTTTTCACAAAATTTCGTTATATTACTTTGTTGCTCTTTGACAAATTACGCTGTGGTGGTAGTGGTAGTCACCATCTAGTGGTCAATGTAAACAAACGCCTAAATCAATTTGAAAAATCCAAAAGCAAATGGCTCGATCGGTGACAAATTATAGAAATTGCCGAACCATAAAATGCCGGAGTAAAAGAGAGCTTACTGTTTGAACTTGAAACGTATTTCTCATTAAATAATAAACGGTATTTTTGACGAATGGTCAATTGGAAAAAAAATTCAATTATAAATTGTATAATTCTTTTTATTTTTCACTTAATTCTTTTTCTAAGAAAGCTGAATTGTTCAATGAACTGCTACGAGCAATAGAAAAGCATATAAAATAGTAGAATGATTTTTCAAGAGTTGCGTTGCTAAAACATTTTTAGTTTTAATAAGCCTAAAATATGTTAATTAAGAGGACTATAAACACTAAATATCCATTATTATCTAAATATCCATTATTATCTAAATATCCATTATTATCTTATATTTTATTATTTCACATTGGACGAAAGTCACGTGCTTATGTAAGTTAATGCAAACCTACTAGTTTGGTAATGAATATTTATTTAATAATGCGTTCGGCAGCCAAGGTTATTTCGAATAAAACTTCTTCAACACCATCTTGCATTCCGCATTTGAATTTAATTCCAGCAAGCTTTTGAATCCGAATATCTCTATCGTTTGTTGCATAACCGTTTAGAATATTTTGGGCTTCCGCACAGAATAGAGGGGTACAATTTGGCTTCTAAATTGTGTCCAGAAATTGCAAAGGGTGTCAGAATTTCTATTTTTTTTTTCACGCATAAGGATTCTGGAATCTTCAGGAAATCTCAACAAACTCCGCAGGAGAATAAAAATTGAAACTCGAATCTGAGATTGAATTTCACACTGCTACAAAACGGAAAGGAACATGTTTCGTCTGAACTCTAAATAGAATTGAAAATGCACCCTTTACTCTCAAAAAGATTACTGCAATTTAAAAACACAACTATCAATGTAGAAACAAGGCAGTCTTCGAGAAATACTGTAGACATTTTACTACGTTTATGGCTCCTGAGACTTCGTTGTTTCGCTATTTCAGTCTCACTTTTTTGAGGAAACAGCGAAGCCATTTTTTTCTATATATTTTTCCTACGAACGATTTCTGTTACATATATATTTTTCACTATAATATTTGACTGTATTCTGCTTTTAAATTTTTTTCAATCTTCTATAGTAGAGATTTGAAACAGTATTTATTTTGTTTTAACGTTTTCTCATCAAACATCTCTGTTATGAGAAATTTTACTGAAATCTGAGATAGATGAAATACATAAAAAATAAATCCATGTAACATGAAAGCAGTTGTCTAGAAACAGCAGATTATGAATTGATGTGATGCATTGATGTGACATATATTAACACTCTAATTCGAATCGCAATAGTGTTTTTAAAATATTTGCAAAATTACAAAATTTTATATATATAACTTTATAAATTGTATTCATCCGTATGAATTTTGTAATATAGTTAAATTAGGAAGCTGATTTAAAAATATAAACAAGTTATTCAAAGCTATACTAGTCATGAATATAGGACATGTTATAGCTTTTTTTCAATTTTTACCAACATAAAATTATACTTTTATATATAGTTATAATATACATTCAATATAATTATACTTTTGTTATATAGTTTTATATATTTTTTCGTGTTTCTGTGGATTTTGTAATGTGGTTCACAAAATTATATTTTCTAAAAACTAGGAGTTGGCCTGTTAGTCTCGCAAGTAATGTAGGAACTTTTTCGTTAGACAGGTACAAGATATTAATTGCCAAAATATAGCTCTATTTAGAAATATAAATTAAGTTTTACACATTAAGATTTGTTTATTTAAAATTAAGTTATTAGTTTCTTGCAAATTAGTTGTTTTAATATCAAAAATGCTTATTTTTGCTGGTTGGTTGCATCGTTGGCAAAATTTAAAATCTGATGTTTACGAAATTTGCACCCATCTAATTATAAAATACCAAACTTATTTTAGGCAATTTTGGATACAACCTTCATGCAAACAGAAGGAAAAAAGATATAAATATTTTAAAGTCAGTGTCAAAAACTGAGTTTTTTAATAGTTCGTAAAATTCATTTTTACTCATTAGAAAATCTAGATGTATATCATCCTTTTTAACGTTCAGTCTAAAATTGTTATTTTCATAGTTACAAAATCGCTTTTTTCAATATTTTGGTTTATATACGGTTTTAGATCTTTGGGTATATTTTCTGAAGAAAAAAATCGATATATTTGGCTTTATATACGAACGGGCTTATATTGATATATACGGTATACAAATATAAACAAAAGCTGTAACTATTTTTGCTTGTTATGTATAACAACCCCTGAAAATAATCTCAAAACTGTCTCTCTCAGGTAAGAAATCTAAAATGAAGAGCAAATTTTTTTGAATTTTATTTTTTGGATAGTCCATAAGAAATATATTTTACGTAAGACAAGGACAAAAAATTTAAGAAGAACTCAAAGAGGGACTTGTGGAAATTTTATAGACTTAAAAATCCTTTTGTTTAGTATTGTTCTAAAATATGTTTTTTATTTATTATAATATAAGTTTAACATATTATTTAAATATGTTACCCGAGTATCAATCAAACAATTTCATTAGTCACTAATTCTTGTAATAGTAATTTATCCATATTTTCACCAAAGTCATTTTGTATCAGTATTTTCGGTTTTTTAAGTACAATTGATTATACGTAAAAAAACCATATAAAATATTGAGTGTCACATAAATGATAAGCATGGTAAATTTGAGAATATTTCATTTTCAATTAAAATAATATTCTATTTTTAAAAAAATACATAATTTGAAAATATTTTTTATTTTATTTCGTTAAATCCATTGTATGCTTATTGATTGAGTATGTTTGAATAACAGCTTTCACTATATTATAATAAAACTCAAGAAAATTAAATATTATTTGTATGATAAATGACATTTTCATGAATTTTTTTTTTTTTTTTTTTGAAATTTGAACCAACAACACTTTTTTTTTTTTTTTTAATTTTGTGTAATTATAATAAACTCATTCAATTTTATTTTTAAATTGTTATTTCAAATTTAAATTAAAATTTAACCACCGATTCTTATATCATTTCTGTTATGAATATACAGAGTGAAAAAGATTTTACTTTTAGTTCAATGTACGCTAATCACAAGCAGGATTCTGCTTGTTACTTAATGCGTGTTCCTTTGCTATAACATCCAGATGTCTTGATGACCCTCAAGAAGTTCGATGTCCTACAGAACATGGAAAGTGCATTAATGGGACATCTTCTCTGACACATCATTCTCAGCTTCATGACTCATTTTCTTGAAAGGAAAAGACTTATAAGTCATATCAAATAATCAGTTTTTGCAAATTGTCAATATTAAAAATATATGATACCCTGGCTTTCTTCCTTAGTTACCAAAAATATTCCATGTGAATTTTTTTTTTTTATGTACTTTCCTAATGTTCTTCCTTTGATTTATCTTCACTTAGTTTGGTTCGTGCAAATTATAATAACATTATGGTTAATATAAATTACAAGTATAGTCCATATTCCTTTTCAGCTTAGTTGTCAATAATATATATTCCATATATATTCTATATGAAAAATAATTTCCAATTTATATTCCATATAAAAGAATCTTTTGTATTTCTTCTAATGATCTTTTCTTTGGTTTGGCTGCACAGTTTGTATGATGATGAAAATTAAAATCAATTGAAGAGAAATTATGAGGGGGGAATGCTTTTGTGCAAATATTAATTGTATGGCACCATAGCAATAGGAGATTAAATAATATTGTATTTTAAGTTTGCAGATAGGTGACACTAGATGTTACAAGTCCTCATCTGAGTAGAATGTATATTGCGATTGACAGATATATGAGAGTGACATGGAGATCTTTATGTATTTCTAACCATGCAATCTGAAAAAAGATGTTGTTTATGGTTTCATGGTACTCATTACTATTGTAAGAACGAATCGTAATGGAAGGTTTATGTAAACTTTATCTAATGTCAATCATAACAAAAGTAATGCATAGATATTACATTTTCCAATAAGATAGTGCCTTTTTCAGTTGTATGTATCACTAGTTTATGCCACTTCTACGCCAGTCCTTAAGTTTTAATTAAAATTGGTCACAAGGTTTTTATCCATGCCAACTCACCAAATCTTCAACTCTAGAATTCAGTGTCATCTTCAACTCTTAGATTCCAAAAACTTCCTGGAATATAATCACTAATCAGCATTTCAATCTTGGTTCGTGATTCGGGAATATTTATATGGCAAAAATTGATTTGCAAAATGACTGACATTTATAGAGTCTAAAAGACATCATATCACTTATCTATGTGAAAAAAGAATTATAATTTGTTCGTTTTGGCTACTATTATAATCATGTGTGGTGTCATATTTGGATGCATAACTGCGCATAATAAATTGTTCGGTTTGCTAATCAATAATTACATACTATTTATTGTGGCATTATATATTTACGATTATTCTAAAAATTATAAAATTAAATGCCTCCATGCTTGTTTAAAAATTCGCTAATATAAAAAAAGATATTTTGCATAATATATTGAAATATCACATACTATATTGTATTGCATAATGTATATAATCTCATAATATATTGAAATTTGTAGTTTTATACTTATATTAAATTTTAATGTTATAAAAAATATATTGTATTTCAAGTTCACATTTTATATTTTTAAAATAAAAAAAACAAATCTATATCACACATGAAAAAAAAATCTCATTTGATTAGTATAGTTCATAATTTCATTTTACACATTATATTTAATCATAATTGCTCGAAGAATCTAGAATAAATAATCAAAAAATAAATCTATAAAAGATTTTCCAATTAAATAAATAAATAAAAAAACACTCAAAATGAGTAAAAATAGTTAATTCAATAAAAATTAGCATTCGAAATTGAAAAGAATTTAAATAAGAAAAAGAAAACAGACATTAACTATTATGAATTTAAGACATTAAGTACACGATTGAAAATACAAGCATAATTATTTTTTTCTTTGGAAAAATTATTTTTAAAAATATAATTTTTATATAGTTAAAACAACAAAAAATTTTGCAACTCAAGATTTAGTTAAATTTAAAAATTAACTAAATTATACAAGGATGAAAATTAACTATCTATTTAAAAATTTTTACAACTCATATATTAATGATAAAATTCCTAACTTATAGGAAATAAACTCACAAATTCTTTGTCTTTATTAATAGATAGGACATAAAAATAAATGTTTTCTCGGTAAAAACAAAAATATCTTTTATTTCTGCATGCTTGTGTACCCAAATAATTCAAACATACAATGTTTGCTTCTATCAAAATGCAAGAATCTGATAAATTTTTTTAAATGCTTCAAGGAATAGCATTATCTACAAAACGCCGAAACTCACAACCGTAGCGCGAGCTAATAGAAACACGAAACATAGTTCTACGATGCAAAACCCCGTTTTTGTCAAACCAACATTTCAGGCGTGGCGGAGTTTTCGATCAAAATTTCCTGTCGTGTCCGCTGCAACGTCTGCCTCGAAAAGACCATTTCCGCACCTGACTGACCCGTCAGCCAAGGAGGTATGAGCAGGAAGCAAAACATGGGGAAGCAACCTTCGAGGGAAGTGCTGTAACTGCTTGGCTGTCTTTTCTCTCAGCTGCAAGACAGCCAATATAGTAGAATTCATGTTTTAGTCATGTTTATTTATTCACAATTCTTGGCTTTATTCACTTTGAGATCAATGGGCGAAAATATTTCAATGTGTCGCTGCGTTCCACATTGAATTTAAGACATTTGATTTTCCCCGTTTTCAATCTTTTTTATAACTTAAAAAGTCTGCTAATGTATGAACTTGAAAGCAAATTTGAAAACAGGCCATTTGTTAGAAAGTGAGCTTGTTGAAGTTTAAAAGAAAACATTTACATTTAGTTTGTATTTAACTGAACATTTTCTTTGAAATTTGATATCGAAGTCAATGTCGCTGTGATAATCCACGCTGTTTATATTTGATTTTTAAATTTCATAGTGGGACAATTTGATAAAATTCTTAAACTGTTTTAATTGCTCCCTTTTTCCATGTATAAAATATGTATTAGTAGTTATTTAAAGAAAAATATGTGCTTAAACTCAAATAATCAAATAGGTACTAATGGCTAAGAACAACAAATTGCAGTGTTGTCCAGATTGCATCACTGAGGACTACGCCATTGGGGAATTTCCTATTGCAACCACATCATGTAAGCACGACGTTCTCCCTTCCACAAATTAAATAGGTGGTCTTTCAGCACTACAGATTAATCTTACTACTTATCAGTACTGACATGGGGAATCTATAGTTTAAAAACGAGTTCCATATTTCCAAACGAGTTCCATATTTCCAAACGAGTTCTCTATTTGTAATGAACACTCTATTCGCCATGGCAATATAAATAAAAACAGTTTTTATCATACAACAAAATGCAATATGGGGCCTGAATGGCCGAATGGCTAGCGCTCTGGCGCTCGGTGCCACATGTTTCCGGTTCGAGTCCCGGCGGTGCCATTGGATGCTTGTAGTGGTTCGGGAATCCACTTTAAACCGTAGATCCCGGTCCTAATAAGATCGTAGAGCGTTGTGGGGCATTGTTACTCCACGTCCGTATCTTCAAGTTACACGCACCCTCTGGGTAATGCAAAGTGAGTAACGTCTGTGCAGCGCTTGCCGTAAGGCATCCAAGACCAAGCTGTCTCAGTGTTTGCCAGCTGCATTGGAACAAAAAAAAATGCAATAGAAAATAAAACATTATAAATTTTGCTTGTGAGGAATTATTTATTGAGGATTGGGATACATTTTATATTCTAAATATGCTTTCTGAATTATATATACTTGAAAATGTCTGAATACGTAACCTAATTAAATATTCTATAGAATTTATTTAAAATTAATTTTATATAAAATAATAAATTAATTGCTAAATTTGGTAGTTTACAGCCTCAAGTTAATTAGGAATTTCTATGTCTTTCTTCATAAATTTTTAAGATTCATGCTTAATAAATGGCAGTTAAATTAAAGTACACGTGAATGATGATAATGAATGGTGAACTGTTTGGGAAGTAGTTAGTGTTTTGATATTTTTAAATAATATTTAAAACATCACAGCTTTGAACTTTGTTTGCGTCAGAGCTTATGAGTGAAAAATCATGTAATTTTTTAAATATTTATATAAATTTAGTTATGAAAATATTAACTAACTCCTCTGGCACTACTGTCCATGTAGAACCATGTCCGTCTGCCTACTGATAGTTTCCGAAACAGATGTTTCCTTTCATGGAATAGTGTTTTCAGATTTACGGCCAAAAGCTCTACAGTCATATTAGAAACGGACCTACTGTTTAAAGTGGATATATGATAGTATTAATGTAGTCAATATCTCCTAAAACCAAAAACGGTATAGAATAGTACATCCTTGAAATTGAATGCCAAATTCATTTTTCCTGGTGGAAATATGGTTGTTTTCTGTAATCTACATTTAGTCCTTATTAATAAAGTTTTTACCAATCAAAATGTTTGCATAACGTGCGGAGTAGAAGAGAATATATATATATATATATATATATAGAGAGAGAGAGAGAGAGATCCTTGAATAATAGATCTATCTATCTAATCTATCATAATAGAGAAATATTCTTGAAACGAAGATTGTATTTTCAGGGGTTTTTAATCCAAGATAGAACATTCACCACACACATACAATATAAAATTTAATGAAAAATAAGTTTCTATGCATGAAAACAATACAAAAGTTATTTATTCTGCAAAAGAAAGATGCATAATGTGGATACATATGTATAATAACATCAAGGCAAGCATAGATAAATTATTTATGAATGATAGATAAACATTTAATTGAGGACAGTTTAACTAGAAGAAATTTTCCTACCTTGTTTTTATATTCCTGCATTTGTGATTCATCATTTTAATAATTCTGCTTTCATCAGTAAATTTCGTTAGAATTATAAATCTCAGATGACATAAAATAAGTTGTAAACTTTAACATTACATATTATTCATAAAAAAGTGATGTAAGGATAAGGAAGTTTATAGACCATTATTACGAAAGCTTATCGAGGTAATACATGCATTATTTATTTCCTGGAAGTGGAAATTAAGTTCTCACGGAAAGGATGCGGTGCAGGAAGAACTTGATATATTGACTCTTCTCCTCAGTGGGATGAAAGGACTATATATCTTTCTTTATTGCTGTTTTAGTGATAAAACTCCTCAACCTTGCCTTTGCATGATAAAAGATAGATTCCTCTTGTCATAGCAATATTCCTTTGAAATCAAAATACTTATATACATAAACAATATATTAAAAAATTAAAAATTAGATCATTCATTTCCAGAACTGTTATGATAGTTTAATGATGCATTCTTAAATATCTTTACAAAACAAAGAATTAGAATAATTCTATAGTCTCATTAAGATATTATTTAAATAGGTTTAACACTGTAATCGATTATTACGTTTTTTTATTATTTTAAAAAAGGAATTTAATTATTTTTTAATAAAGATAAATGTTTAAATTAATTATTTCATTTAAAAGAATAGCAAATTTTAATGGACTACATATATTTCAGACTGCATTATTTATATATTTATGGTGTAATAGTTACTTATAATAAAAGTAAATAAATGACTTACTATTGAAGACGATATTATTATTTTTTGTTACTGAAGAATTTACTTTTATTTACTCCTCTTTCCCATTATGACTTTCATTTGAATAAAGTATATTATATAAATTTTTCGAGAATGATTTCATATTTTTGGAAAACGGAAAAACATTGTATTGTTCAAATAATAACACAAGCTTATGGTAAATATGTATCATTTTTGCTTTTTGCTCCAAATTTATAATATCAATTATGATTTATTTTTTCCAAGAAACGTGAATAACGTTTAATTAGTTTACCGTTAGAAATGCTTTAATTTGGCATTTCTTTTTGTCATTATGAGACGTCTAGTATAAAAACAAGTATGCAGTCATAAGGCATAATCTTTTAATAACAGAAAAAAAATAATATTAAACGAAATTAGCTATATAAAGAACGATGTCTAATTGCTTAATCAATAATAAAAAGAAATGGATTCAGAGATGGACTTCATTGTATATTGAAAATATTTCCCATATGCGGAAAAATATAATTAATTGCTTTCGAAATAAAAAATTACATCGCATTCCTCGTTTTCCTTAAAATTATTTCTTTTGCATAACACAAAAATATTGCTTCAAGATATTAATTAATTGTTCGGTTAATAATTACGAACTATACCAGAGTTTCTTTACCGTTCAGTATTTACGACCCAATTGATAGTCATAATATTGATTGTGTTTCTTCCATACAGTAACAATGTAAATAATAATGCATTGAATTTTGAACAGGGGTGTATTATGTTTTCTGCATTGAAAGCAAAAGTAATTCGCATTTCATTACCATTTCTAACATCCTTCCTTTTCGAAAACGGGTTTTCTGTGGTAGCGTTTTTTAAAGATAAAATATAAATTTCAGCTAAATATAAGAAAATAATCTGAGTTTATTAATTAAATCTATTATTACTCTAATATTAAACAGTATTTTGAAAACTTTGCTCTACAAGACAGTCCCAAGGGAATCACTAGTAATTATTTAAATTGCTTTTGATTTCGATTTAATACTTTTATTGAGTTAAGTACATTTTGCAGTATTGATATAATGCTCTTTTATGTATGTATAAATCTGAATTTCATTTTACATTATGTCAGAATGTATTTTTGTTTTGCTTTTCGTTCAGTAAATTAAAAAAAAAAAAAAATTTAAAAAAAAATATTTTCTTTTTCCATATTCTTGCAACTGTCATTTAATAGTAACACATTTTCCTAAAGGGAGAGCACCTCACATATTTAGAATCGCTTTATTCAATGAAATAAATTCATAATAAAATTATTGATTTATAAATTGAGATATGTCCTTTCAAAGACGCTAACGAAAATGCAATCAAGCCAGAATCAAAATGTATTGATAAAATCAATCAACATTGAAAAGCAGATATTCCAAAAATCTCTTTATTCTTATTTCAACCAATTGTAATAAGAATTCTGGAGAACGGAAAGTATTTCGAACATTCTGCGTGTACTCAGAAAAAAAAATGTATAAGCGAATAGCAGTTGCAATTTCAATATAAAAATATAAGTTAAAGATTAAGAAAGATTTTTATATTTCAAAAGTTCAAAAAAAAAAAAAGCTTTCAAAAAGAATTGTTAGTAGAAATGTTCTTCCGTTTTCAAATCGTTAAGAATAATTTACTTAGAAAATATCACCATTTTAGTCGCAAGGGAATTTGTTTGAAGGAATCGAAATCATTATCTATGATAAAAATTTGATATGCACGAGCTTATTTTAAATCAAATTTTTTATAGGATATAAAAAGGAGGTTTTTTTTATATTGATTGTAAAAAAAGCTTATGCAATTGTAAGCTAAAGTAAATCTAAATAAGCTAAGGAATTGCTTATTAGAAAAGTATTTTGACATTTTCGGGAAAATTGTCTATTATTGCAATCTTATATGCAAAATTGTCGTCCTGTTCTTATCGATGGTAGAATAAGGAAATAATCATGTTTATAATTCTGTAAAAAATGATGCATGTAAAAAGTAAATGATAATGGTATAGAAAAGTAAGTAATGGTAATGTAGAAAAGTAGATGGTAACGTAAAAAAGTAAGTAATGGTAATGTAAAAAGTAAATGGTAATGTAAAAAACTAAATTTATTCTTAAAATGCATAAATGGTGTACACTACGCTTTGAAATATTTAATGACAAATGTTTTTCACAATTTCATGTAAAAATTACATTAAAATTTGAAATTTCATTTTGTGCTTCTAAATGTCAAACAAAAATAATGAGATTAAGATAGGTAGTAAGAAATTTTATTTTTAAAATTATCGAAAGCAAGAATTATTATTAAGATATAAGAATTTATAAAAAATTAGAAAATATCTCAGTCATTAAAAAAGAACGGTACTTAATGTTCCCAAACAAAATCGATAGAACGTTCAAACAAATTTTCATATAATCAAATAACCTTTCAAATGAGTTCTGGTAGTTGTATGCGGGATGTATTATTATTGGGGTACACTACGACGTGGTCTATAATGCATAATCAAAAAATTTTTTAGTAAATGTTTTAGGAGGAAATATGTAGGGCCTCAATGTACCTCATATGTAGGTAATCATCTCAGCCATGGCACAACAAACTTTCAAGTGAGTTTGGTTTATAGGATTTAAAAAAAAAAAACATTTCTTACAGTTTGAAAGCCCCAATGCGTAATTACAATATTTTTGATATATTTGTATATTTTTCAATTGTTCAATTTCTTATATTAGGATTTTGTAGGATCATAGAGTTCAAAGAACTTAATTTCCCAGAGTAGCGCAGTGAAGCAAACTCAAAATATCGTTTGATACTTGATGGGACATAGGGTCGAAGGATAAATTTCGTCCCCAAATCGTTTCAAATACTCTACTCAAATGTAGAAGGTGATCATTTGAGTTGAGTATTTGTGAAACCATTTACCTCACAGAATGATTTAAAATATTATTTCCACGATTCTTAAATATCATTCTCTTGACTTATTCAATTCTGGAGAATCTTCCAAAGGAACATGAAATGTTGAATTTTTTTTACGTCTAGTTGATGAGATGTTAGTAGATGTTCTCTTACTCGTAAAATATTTTTAATATTTTCAGAATAATAATAAAGGAAAAATCTCAAGGGAACAACGAGGTATGTTATCATACAAAATAATGCTAAAAATAATTCTTGTAATCAATCAAATTATTTTCCCCATAACTTAAGCCATTATTGAAACTGGCATAAAAAGTTTCGGATTTGTCTTAATCGTTTTCTATGTTGAGACATCAGATACAGCAACAAAATAACTCCAAATGGCTTAGAAAATATTAAAAAAATGCATGGAAATATTTTCAGGAATTCATATGAAATACCTGAACTAACTATGAGAATCTGTAATATGATCCATATGTGAATATTTAAACAGGCAATGCTATTGAAAATGAAATTATTTAAATAAGTCTGTCATAACTATATAATAAAGCTTTAAATTTCCTCTGAAAGAATTTAATAACATTTTATTCACTGACCAAAATGTTTTATTTTATTTATTTTTTTATACCACATGGCTACAAAAAGATGTTTTTAAGAATCACTTACTTTTTGTTTCAATAATAAAAATCATAAAATCAAATTTTACTTCAGCACCAAGTGTTTTTAACCTTTCACAAGATTTGCATTCATAAAAAATCTTAAATAATCACACAAAAAGGAAAAAAAGCATATACATAAAAGGCCGTTTTGACAATTGGCTGTCAGCGAAATTGGCACACAGTTTGATTGAAATGCATTTAATGGAACACAATTTGGCAGTAACTTCAATCTGATGTCTGTTTTGAAGAGAAATATTTTGATTCATCCATTTATAAATGCGCTTTAAAAAAAATCGTTGATGATAACATCAACAAAGAGGCAATAAGAAATTTGCATATGAATGCCTCACGCAGATTTTTTTACCCACTGGTGTTAAGGCAAGCGGAAACATTCACCGCCGAGGAACAATGAACTTTGAAGTTGTTCCTTTTTCGTATTGACTAGGAATTTTCCAAAAAGAATGCTCGTCGAAGTGTTTTTATATTTCAATGGTGGAAGACTTTCTTGCTCTTGAAATAATTGCTTGCAGAATAAGTTTCATTTCGTTTTCCTGGACGAAACGCTATTAATATACAAGTGGCATTTTGGAAACTTTGTTTCTGATATTTAGCGCCTGGTGTGCCATTAATTGCTTATGAATAAAACAAAAATAAGTAGTGAAAATATTAAAGGAAGTATTGTAAGATATACCGAACAAAATCTATCACACAAAACGAAAAAATAATGGTGATCGCATCGCATTCTATTAATAGAATAAAAATAATAAAAATTTCATTTCTGAATATAATTAAATTGTTGTTGTTTTTCATGGTAACCACATAATTTGTTTTTATTTTTATATTTTTCATTATCAAAAAAGAGCTTTTGTAAATAGATACTGAAGACATATTTTAAATGCAAATATTTCAAGTTTGATGAAGTTAGTAAAAGTAATAATACAAATTAAGGAAGTTAGAGTTAACCATGATAGTAGAATAACAAATTTCATTGCTAAAATCAAATTATATTAAATATTTAATAAACACAAATATATGCCTTAATGGATAACATGTTCTAATTTCCAAACTAAATAGGGAAGTTCAAACCCTTACAATCGAATTCTAACTGAAGGTATACGTTTACACGTCAGGAAAGGACAGAACAATTCCATTGATAAAAAATTCTTCCCGTTGTGTGAAAGTCGAAGTCCTTTGTAATGTACTTTGGATAACGCTGAATTTGTTGTACACTTGTCGCTGCAATCGCATTCAAGTGCCCGGTATTCGAAAAACAGCATAAATTGAATTAAAATCACTCAAAAGAGTTTAGTTTCTTAAAACTTTATCTAAACAATTGACTTTTTGAAGTAATATGATATTATAAACAATATGAAGTTCAGAATACAGATATTTTGAAATAAATTTTGTCGAATGATTTTGGGCGAAAATTTTATTACTAAACTTTATTGAATTGCAATAATGGCATCAAAGAGCTTCTATACATCCTTATTTTCATAC
Source organism: Caerostris extrusa (assembly GCA_021605095.1). NCBI lineage: Eukaryota > Metazoa > Arthropoda > Arachnida > Araneae > Araneidae > Caerostris > Caerostris extrusa. The sequence continues at coordinate 3,999 of BPLR01011567.1, read as the reverse complement.
TCTTTTAATTTGAGAAATTTACCCAAAATACACTAAAAAGTTTATTTAAAAATTAATCTATATTTTGTTTGTTGCGATCGTTAATTAAAAAAAAAAAATATTACCTGAAACTAAATTATTTTTATAGATAGGATTTACATATGATTTGCAAAAGTTATATCTTTCATATAAATATAATATATTTTTCTTTTTAAATTTAGAATGAGAAATAAATTATGAAGTTTTAATTACTTAGATATAAATACAAAAAGTATCAAATCTCAAGGTTCAATAAATAAATTAGTTAACTGAAGGATATTTGCAATTTGTATATTTCCCCCGTTTTAATACTGAGCCAGTAAATCTCTTTAACCTCACAATTTCACACATTCAAATAATATTCTGTTTGGAAGTTATGACGATAGTTTGTACCAACGAAAACTATATACTCCCTTCCTCTATTGTCAAATATGATTGATGAAGTGTTTTAAAAACATTTTTTTTCTTTTTTTTTTTTTTTTTTTTTTGAGTACTGTCTTCTTAAAAATATAAAAATACTACTACAATAAAAAATTGTGACGCAAAATATTTTCAAAAAAATTGTTTGATATTATAAAAAAAAAAATATTAAAAAACGTTTATAGATCATCGTTACTTATTGTGCAATTTGGGACTTTGTATTTGATAAATTTATTAATAAAATCAAAGATATCATGTAAGGAAAAAAATATTTTATGTCGTTAAACAATCTTTAATTTCTATTTTATGAAAATATGCATATTGAAAATTAATTTCTAATTCATTGATGTTAAAAAATTCCAGAGAATATATTACATCGTATATACAAAATGAATGGACAATCATTTTGAAAAAAGAAATTATTTTGAAATATATGTTTTATAATAAAAAGTAAAACAAGAAACAGTTGAAATTAAAAATCATTAATTATTTAATCACAATTTTTAGTAGAAAAAAATACGCATTATAAAAAATTTTACATTTATCAACAAATTTTTTTTTTAAATTTTTATTTGTTTAAGGTAATTTTATCATTAATATTAAAAATAGTTATTTTATAATTAATATTATATAGAAAATTACCATTAAACTTTATATTTTTTGAAGAAACAAATACCTAAATTATAAATTATATAAAAGGATTACAATATTTATAAAAATTATTTTTCATACATTTAAAAATATTTTATTGATTTTATTGATTTATTTATTTTAGTGATTGATTTGACTGAATTTTTTTATTGATTGGATTTTTATTGATTAAATTATTCTTTTAATGAAATGAATAAAAAAAATATTAAGTTGCTTGAATTCAGCAATTACATTGGTATCAAACAAAACGTGTTTTTAATTACTAGAATTTGCGATTCCAATATTTCAAGGAATATTAGTAAATTTAATGTGAAGCCGAAAATTTGTGAACCATTAATATGTAAGCACTGATTTTCTCAATCTTGAAAACATTTTTCTACAAAAATTCTGACTTATAGAATATAAATGCTGAAAATAATTAAAATATTATGAAGCATAATAATAAAATTTATACCAATTGAATAATTAAAAATTAAAGCAAAAGATTTAAAAAATAGAAGAATACAAGAAAATTCGCATCTTTCATATGAAAAACGTTTTTATATCTTTAATCCTTCATTGATATAAAGAAAGAAGATCCAAATCTTAACGTTTGAATCACTAAACTGGTGAGCCTGTTATTCCCACAATCTGCAATGAAATCGTGAACTTTCTTAAGATATTAGCATTTTAAGCATTTTTTATAATGTTGACACATCATGGATGAGTGTAGTGGTCTCCATTTTGTTTCACCTTCGGTAATGCTGATTATTCTGCATTCCATCAGTTCCAGTGGAGAAGGAGGCACAAGTTAAAGACCTGACGTTCAAAATTACAACGTTTAAACCTTTTTTTTTTTTTTAAATTTAAATAAATAAAATTTCATCAATGAATGCTGGATGTATTTTTTATTAGGACTCTAGAAGTACCGTTTGACACTGATGCAATCAAAATATGCCTTTTGAATATTTATCTAATACAGGGGTCTCCAAACTACGTCCCGCGGGACAAATCCGGCCCGCCAGTGTCATCAATCCGGCCCGCGACAACGAATAGCTTACTGTTGCTGTAATAAGTTGGACAAAAAAAAAACACAGAATGATACTAGCTCGGTTTTATTGACTTGCTAGTTAAAGCTTAATGACAAGCACAATACGCAGGAAATTTAACTTAAGCATAACAACTAACAAATAATTGAAATGAATCCCACTAACATTATAAACTAGTGAACATCCCGCGGTTACCCTCGGTAGTTATGTTGGGGTAAGCAGTATCGCATATGTATGCATATCGATGTTTGGAATGTATATATCCAGAATCAAACATATGATTTTTTATCCTGAAAATCCCTCAGGAACAGGAAAAAGCTAAATTAACGCGAATGAAACTGCGGGGCATCCACTTCCAAAAAATACTAAGGAGATTTATGTAATTCTGATTTTTCACTGACAGTAGTTTGTAGTTAGCCTAGAAATTATAGATAATGGCAGAGAAATTAAAACGGTTTTGGCCCTTGGTACTTACTGGAGTAAACAGTATGGCCTTCAGGCTGGAAAGTTTGGAGACCCCTGATCTAATATATACAAACTCATAAACATTCTACGCAGTGAATGTATTTTGGGTATAATGTGTGTAAATATTGCATAATGTGTATATATTTTGTATAATTTACAGTCTTGAACGCTTGAGATTTGACCCTAAATAAAAATCTAATATCAGATCAATCCATAAATTGACCTAAGAGTTTCTGGAGAAACATGCTTGTAAAATCATGAGATTTTTATATCACATTGTTACAAAGAAGCATTCATGTTACGTATTTTTATTTAACACATTGCTGTAATCATACATAATCACACATCATTGTTATAATCATTGTTGCATTATCACATTGTTACAAAGCTTAGTATCTTAGAGAAATATATTTTATAATTGAACGTATGATACCACAAAATCACAGGGAATACACCAAGGGATATTTAACATTGAAAAAGTGAATCAAGGCCAAATGGAATAGAAATAGAATAACAAACAATTAAAATTTTAAAGTGTTCAAGAAAGGAATTTGGAATATACATACAAAAAAAAAGAGAGGGACAACGTCTTGTAAAAATGCATATTTCAGAAAAAGCTTTATATTATTTTGGAAAATAATTTTCAATAAAATTATTTTAAAATATTAAGTCCTTATACACAAATAAAAATCCTAATAGATAATCTTAAATTACCTAAAATTGATTTTACTATATTTTTTTTTTTTATTATTCATGCCATCGGATGACATGCTTAAAACCTTGGTTGGAATCATTAATTATGTTAATGTAAAAATGAGGTAGAAAATTTTTAATAATTTTCAATTTATTTTCCAAGCTAACACAACAGACTTAAACACTATATATTATGATTAAAAGCGAAAAAATTATTAGTTTTTTTTTTGTATGTGAATTTTTGTTTTGTTAAGCAAAATATTAAATTAAGAGAATTATTTATAGCATGAAACTTTTTAATTCGCATGTAGGTTTTCAAATTAAAAATGTAATAAAGGTACAAAGAATTCAGTTTTTTTTTGTAACCAGTCAGTGATGGTTCATATCCACTGCACAATAATAATAAAAACATAATTATGCACTTTTAGAATAAGAATTACAGGGTGATCAACTGAAACTTTTTACTTTTTACTTGTTTTAAACTTAATTACAAAAAAAATTAGAAATACATTTAAAATTCTACAATTAATTTACCACCGTCAGTTTTTTTTTATATATATTTTCAGAGTTAATGCCAAAATGCTTATTTTTTATTAAATGTTTCATTACATTGCGTAGTAGTAAACATAATTAACGTGTAATATGCATTACATACTACACTACTACAAACGTAAATGCACACTACACATGTACACAGTTAAACGTATCCAATTCACATTGCGTA
>BPLR01011566.1:0-91174 GCA_021605095.1 Caerostris extrusa | reverse complement strand
ACACGTCAGCATATACTTTGCCCAATTTGAATGGGCTGTTATATTATCTAAATTGTTTGCTTTCTGGCGCGGTAACTTCGTGGCTTGATTGAAGAGACTCGCTTTTTAGCCTTTATGCTACTTACGCCTGAATCATTATGAATTGAATACCGTTGTTGTGATTTATTTTCTACTTCACTCTTCAATGAGAAAGTCTACGAATAGTAATAGTAGCAAGCAATACGTAACAATAGTAGTAAACAATACTTTCTTTTGGCATAACTTTATTTCGGATCGGACATTTTTAATTAAGCAGTGATGTCGGTGTAAATATTGAAAGGATACTGTCCAACCAGCTGTTGCATGAAAAATTGGCAAAGGGCTAAATCAGATGAAATTCCAAACGCTTCTGAATAATAGGAGGAAAAGGTACTCCCGGTTAATTAAAAACAAAAAGCTTTTGGTTGTACAAAGGTTTTCCATTGAAACAAAAAGAATAATATTAAATTTTTCAATGTGCACAACATCTAGAGGAAAAAAATTAGATGATAATCCGCTTTTTGATAACTTTTTATTTATTTCAAAATTACACTACTTTTGCATATTCTGACTAGCATACCTAACACACATTATACAATTTTTTTTAAAATATATTTAATTAAAACAGCAGTGCAATACTATTTCAACCATGGATAAAGCAAGATGAATTAAAGCAAAAACAATCATATGATAAATTATTATATATGAAATAGTGTAGTTATGGCGAATGGAACCAAGGCTGTCTTAAAAACACTGTGCTACAAGGCAAAAAGCATTTTTCGTATTTTTTATCTGATTATCTACTTTATTATATGTTGTATATTTTATTTATTAACTAATGAATAAAACTTTTTATTTTCATCGTCTTTTTCCCATTTGGCAATGACAGGAACTAATGCTCGGCTGGGCAAATTCACCCTCTTAAGATTTATCAGTATCCTTTTGACTAACTTTTCAGGCAATTTCATAACTAGGTTCTAATATTTTCGCTGATTGCTAAATATGTAAGCTATTTAAAGTGAGGTCTTTTTGCCGGGTTTGCTCAAAGTTACTCAGTGGTTAAGACGGCCCTGGTGTGTTTAAGAATGGGATCTACGCTATCCTCACTCACCTACGAGCTCCCTGCGTCGAGTTCGGGTGGAGTCGTGGGAGTAACCGCACGGGACCAGGCACTCCAGGTGGTCAGCACGCACCCCGAGGAGCACGTGATACTCGCACGACCGCAGGGCGGAGGGCAAGTGCGCAGACGCCAGCGGAGCAATGCTGGGGCTCCACCTGATGATCGCCATCGTCCACACAGCTCACATCTACCCAAAATATACGAAAAGAAATACAAATTTTAACTTTGCAATGAATCAAAAATAATGTTTATATATGTTATATGAAATAAAATCTTACATATCGAACATTGTATACTCCTTCGGAAAGAATACACACAAAAACATATCTGATGAACTTAAAATCTTCAATGCAGATTCATTTGTATCAAGTGATTCAATTTTTTACTGCTACTGAGTGTTAACTACAGTTACAGTAGTTACAGTTAGTTGCGTATAAAACACGTGACAATTGCAGGTGATATATTTTGTCGTATTTGGCATTGCAATTCCTCTGACCAATCAGAAGACTTGTCAACCAATAATTCCGATGTTACATTACAAAGATGTATATCAATTGGAGACTTTAACAGCGGGGAAATTCTATTATACAGTCGGAGATGTATAGCCAACTGGAGGACTTTTACAATCGTTAATTCCGCATTACATAGTTGAACGTTTAGCCAATTGGAAGACTTTTTTGCAGTCGTAAATTCCATTACATTGTCTATGTTGTATAACTATGGAGGACTTTTTACAATCGGTCAATTCATTACATAATTGAAGACGTTTAGCCAATTGGAAGACTTTTACAAGTTGTAAATTCCATTACATTGTCTATGTTGTATAACCATCTGGAGGACTTTTACAATCGTTAATTCCATTACATAATTGAAGACGTTTAGCCAATTGGAAGACTTTAGAGTTGTAAATTCCATTACATTGTCTATGTTGTATAACCATCTGGAGAATTTTACAATCGTTAATTCGTCTCGTTAATATATAGCCAATTGATAGATTGTCTTAAGTTCTATTACATTCTTAAATATCCGTAGCCAACTAGAGGATTTTTACAGCACATTCTATTACATTCTATAATGGAAAGCCAGTTGGGGGAATTTTAAAGCTGTTAATTCTATTACATTGCCAAAGTTGCATATTCAATTGGAGAGCTTTCACAGTCGTAAATTCCGTTACATTGTCTATGATGTATGGCAACTAGAAGATTCATTGCATACTTTTACGCCGTTTTCCATTACATTGACGGGTACCTGTGGAACCTGGTTGAGGCCGACACAGTCCTCCTGTACTGGAGGACTGTGTCAGCCTACTGATGTGTCGGAAATGGTTGGTTATATCGAACAAAAGGATCCCATCTGCTCTGCAAAATTATTTCAAATTATGCAAAATTTTCAAATATGCTGAGCATCCACGATTTTGCAGACACTTATCGGTGGAATAACAGTTTCTGTAAACCAAGGTACACCAAGTTGAGGGCAAGATCAGATGAAGGCCCAAACTGCTAACACAGCATCACCGTCCGCTGTGGTTGGTTGGTTGAGAATGGGATTGATAGGGTTGAGATAGAGATTGATCGCATCAATCCTTAAGACGTCTGCCTTTAACCTCAACAGATTATTCTCAAATGGTTACCTGGTCGGTCATAGTTGCTCGTATTCATTCTAACACTGTCAATGTATCTACTGATGTAGTAGTATTTTGAATGAGAATCACCTTGAAGATTTATATGAAGTGTAGTTCCAATGTACAGTCCCTTACACTTTTTAGCATTATCAAGAAACCATCTAAGGTTGTTAACCCCTTTATAATAGGAACACTATTTTTGTAAGACAAAGTATTTTTCAAAGGTGCTATTGTAATATACTCAAATAATTTGGAATGAATTGGAGCTCTTTCTTCAAATCATCAAACTGAACAGAACGAATACTCGATCTAGAGACACGGAAATATTTGGTTCTACTTTTTACTAGCAGTTTTCAACTGAACTCAAGTGATATAGAGACGATTCAAATGTTTTCTAAGAATGATAATTATCTCCGTGCTGTAATATTCCTAAGCCCATTTTAACAATAAAGGATTATTAAACACGAGGGTGGAGAATAATGCAAAATATATTATCCAGATATATATAGTTCTTAGTAATTCCTAGAAACATTAACGTATATAATATTTTTTTAAAAAAAAAACAAAACAATGTTTATAATTAGCAGTTCATAATTGAGGTTAACATTATAATTCAGAAATAATAATAAGTCAATAATTATCCATAAATTAATTTAAAAATACTTGCTTTTAAAGTAAAAACTATCTTTTATTTCGGAATCGTATCCTATTTCTTTAGCTATAAAGAAAATTCATTAAATTTGTTTTTTTGTGCTAAAAATATCCATTTTTACAAAACATATGTGCTTATCATCCTATCCACCGCAAAAGCAACCTGTTTCCGTTTGAATGAGACACCCCAACAATAAATATGCTAGGACAAATAATTTCACAAGTTACGTCTGTCTTAATATACTTTCCTTTTGACCATCTGGCGCTTTGAAGTTTCCACAAGACCCCACCAATTATAACACCACATAAAGCTATCACTTTCATTCGCAGTTGGGGCAAAAGGCCTGTTTCCTCCGGAAACTGGTCATTCTTTGAACAGATCTGTTTCCCATCCTGTAAGGACTAGAGACTTACATATATACACCTTTCAACGGACATACATAAAATATTACACCACAACACGTGCATTGTATAAAGATTTACAAATAATTTTACCTGAATTAAAAAAAATAATATTTATAAATACAAATTGTCCACCCATATCGGCACGACAATTTTGTATTATAATTTCTTTTAATAGTGCTCGAACAACATGGCGCTTTACTTTTCTTAAATCTTTACATTTAAATATAATTTTAGAAACGATGTATTTAAAATCCCTAAAAATAAAATAAAATAGCTTCATTGGAAAAATTTATATCAAGTATCACATGATAAATATTTTTGCAACTTAACAGAAAGAAAGTTTTATGAGGTCATTAAATAAATGAGGGCTTCTCAATTCAAAATATATAATAAAAAAAAATCTAAGCTTAATGTTTCTTTTTTTTTAGCAAATTTACATTGAAGTTCCATTTCATTCGGAAAAGTTTGTGAATTGTATTTGCAGAGGTTTTTCGGCAAAAATTTTATACATAAAAAAAAAAAAAATGCGAAATACAATCACTTGACTATAAAAATGTTTCGTTTTTATCTTTATCTAATCAATATTTAACTGTTTCTCGTAAGTTTTTCTTTCCCTAATTTTAAAATGTAAAGTCGCCACTTTATATAGTATTCAATTTAATCCTGTTAAAAGCACAGCAAAGTGCGGCTATTCGTGGGACTCACACGTGCTACTGAGTTGGAGCTATTTATTTCTTTGGGTTTCATCAAAATAATCGATTGGGCAAAATTAACCGCGTTTAAAACTGCGATAGTTTGCACGACGCTGGTTCTTATCTCGATTGCTGGTTTCAAAAGGCCGATTCTTTTCCCGCACTAATGTTTTCACCAATAACCACTAAAAGGTTTGACGGAGAACATTTTCATCTCAACGGAGTTCTTTTTTTCCGAAACGATATCCAGACGTCTTTTGTTTACTGAACATTCACGTGGATTGCTGAGGTTTTTTTCACCCATCGATTTCAGACTGAAGAGCCGCTATTCGAAAGCTTTATGACTGCCTCATTTTCAGATTTCATGGAACATATGGTCAAAAGGCGGGTGGTAATGTTTGCGATGTAATAGAGCCGAAGTCATTTACACCTAATGTTTCCAAAAAGGGTTTGGTTTATATCTGTCTTTCTATTAGATTAAAGTGGCTTTGGTCCTATTATTAGTTGGAACCATTTTGAAAGGAGTACATTTTTATTTATTTTTTGTTTGTCAACAGATTGTTGAAATAATATTTTTATCGGAGATATTAGCGACGTAAGTGGTGAGGTTATGGTTATTCAAACGAACTGTAAATGGAAAAATTTGAATTCTATCGAAATTGAATGAAAGGAAATATTTATTTCATACTTTTAAAGGTATTTTCGATATTTCGATGACATTTCGATGAATAAGGCTTTTACAGTGGAAATATTCAAAGTCTTTAAGTTGGTTAAGAGCTGCAAAAACCAGTTTTTGAAAATTCTTATTTAAAAATAAGTCTAAATATTTTATTCCTAAGAACGTATAAATTAAAATGAAAAGAATAATATATCTCGTTAATCTAACGCCTTATTTGCACAAATAGAATCTTTTTATTCTTCATTGGCGCAATAGTCCCAGGGTGGGCCAAGTCAGTCTGCCTACTGGCAGATTTCGAAACAGGAGATACTTTTCTTTTTATGAGGTAGTGTTGTCAACCCTATTACCAACGCTCTGCAGTCATGTGAGACTAGGACCCTAAGGTTTCAAGTGGATTCACTACAAGCATCTATGGTAGCACCGGGACACAATCCCGAAACCTGTGTCACAGACCGCTAGTTAATCGGCCATCAAGCACAAAATAGAATATAGCTCACATGAAAAAAAAATAAACTTAGAGGTATATACTATATATTCTCTACTGTATTTTTAATACTGCTTGATCTATACCGATAATAAGACCAAATTTAAAAATAATTAAAAAGCTTCAAGCAAAAAGTCATTGCATTTAGTTATAATATACATTGCTCTTTCTCAAACCATAAGCAAACCATTTGGAAAGGGGGAAGCTTTCTTTTTCTTAAGACATTTCTGTTGTTAAAAATTTCTTATTTTTTTTGTTTTTAGAAACACTAATTATACTTATTAAAGATATTTATTATTCTAAACTGTCCAAAAATAAAGAAACTTAAAATAATCAGAAAAAAATGGTGTGTTTCCTTTGCAGATAATATTTTGAACACCGATCTGATTAGCATCAGAAATGTAAAAAAACTAATATACATACAACCCTTTCAACAGACGCGCTTAAAATATAACAGCACAGCACATGAATTATATAATGATTACAAACAGTTTTACCTGAATTAAAAAATAATATTTATAAACACATATTGCCACCCCTATCGACACGACAATTTTCATTACCATTTCTTTTAATACTGCTCGAACTATAAAAAGTCCATTTACTTTTCTTGATTCTTTACATTGAAATATAATTTTAGAAATGAGATATATTTTAAACCCACATTGCCTTATTAAAAACGAAATAGTCTCCTTGGAAATTTATATCAAGCATCACATGATAAACATTTCGTAGCTTAACAGAAAAAAAACCTTAACTTTGTTTTAGGTGAACATTCAATAAATAAAGCTTCTCGTTTCAAATTATCCAATAAAGTTTAAAAAACAAAGTTTAATGTTTCATTTTCTAGCAAATTTGCATTATATTTCCATTTTCATTACCGGAAATTTATTTGCAGGTTTTTTTTTTTGAGCAAAAGTTTTATCAATAATAAAAAAAATTACGAAAATATATGATCATTTGACTCTAAAAATTATTTGTTTTTACCTTTATCTAATCAATATTTAACTATTTCTCATAAAGTTTTTCTTCCTACAATTTTTAAAACGTAAAGTCACCACTTTATATATTATCCAACTTAATCCTGTTAAAAGCACAGCAAAATGCTATTCGTGGGACGCACACATGCTACTGAATTGGAGCTATTTATTTCTTTTTGGGGTTTCATCAAAATAATCGATTGGGCAAAAATGACCGCTCTAAAACTGCGATAGTTTGCACGATGCTTTAGTTCTTATCTCTATTGCTGGTTTCAAAAAGGCCGATTCTTTTCCGCACTAATGTTTTCACCAATAACCACTAAAAGGTTTGACGGAGAACATTTTCATCTCAACGGAGTTCCTTTTTCCGAAACGATATCCAGACCTCTTTTGTTTACGGAATTTTCATGTGATTTTTTTTTTCATCGATTTCGGGCTGAAGAGACGCTATTGAAAGCTTTATGACCGCCTCATTTTCTGATTTCATTGAACATATGATCAAAAGACGGGCGGCGATGTTTGCGATGTAATAAAGTCGAAGCCAATCACATCCAATGTTTCAAAATGTGTTTGGTTTATATCTGTCTTTCAATTAGATTAAAGTGACTTTCGTCCTATCAGTTCGAACTATTTCGACAAAAGTACCTTTTATTTATTTTTTCTTGTTCCCACAGATTGCTGAAATAATATTTTTAGCGTAGATATTAGCGACGTAAGTGGTGAGGTTATGGTGATTTAAACGAACTATACATTGGAAAATTTGAATTCTTTACAAATTGAATGTTAGAAAATATTTATTTTATATTTTTAAATGGATTTTCAATAGAATAACGTTTCGATGAATAAGGGTTTTAAACTGGAAATATACAGAGAGTATTTAGATGGTTACAAGTTTCAGAAACAAGCTTTGAAAATTATTATTTAAAAAAGGTCTATATAGCTTATTTAGTTCTGAAAAAATCGAATATTTTTGATAAATTAAAATGGAAATATTGAAAAATACCAGAAAAGAAAATATGTCGCCTAAATCTAACGCTAAATGTCTGTCGCATTCTAGTTATTCGCTTATTTAAAATTACCTTATTTATTAAAATAGAATATTCTTCATTTGTGCAACAGCCCCATTGTGGGAAATAGCCGTCTGCCTAATGGATTCGAGATAGTTGATTATTTCTTTTTACGGAGTAGGGCTCTCAACCCTACATCTAACTCTCTTGCAGTCATATTAGACCGGGAAGCACGGTTTAAAGTGGATTCCTAACCACTACATACATTCATAGCACCGCCTGGACTCGAATCCGAAACTTGTGGCACCGAGCGGCAGTTACTCGGTCATCAGGCTCAAAATAAAATAAAGTACACATGAAAAAAATTAAACTTAGCGGTGTATAGTATACTTTTATATTCCCTACTGTTTGTTTATAATGTATAATGTAATGTTATTTGTTTAGTTATAATAAGTATTCTTCTTTCTCAAACCATCATCACGTGTTAATTAAGAAAGGGGGAGGGGTCTTTTTTTTTTTGCTTCAGACATTTCAATTGATAAAAATGTTTTTTTTTTCCTTTTAAAAACCTTATTTTACTTATTTAAGATACTTATTATTCTAAGTTGCCGAAAAATAAAGAAGTGTAAAATAATCAGGAAATAAAGGGTGTTTCCTTTACATATAGTTTTTGGACGTTGATCTGATTCACATCCGAAGGGTTAGAGACTAATATATTATATATACAATCCTTCCAACAGACATAGACAAAATATAACACTGCAATACATGAATTATATATAATGAATACAAGCAATTTTCCTCAATTTAAAAAATAATGTTTATAAATACATATTGCCACCCCTATCGACACGACAATTTTCTATTAGCATTTCTTTTAAACTGTTCATACTGTTCAATGTATAAAATATAATTTTAAGATATATTTAAAATCCACAATCCCTTAAAAAATAAAATAATTTTCTTTAAATTTTACATCAAACATCATATGATAAATAGTTTGTAACTTAACATAAAAAAAACAACTTAACTTTGTTTAATGTTAACATTAAATAAATGAAGCTTCTCATTTCAAATTATCCAGTAAAGAAACAAAGCTTAATGTCTCCTTTTTAACAAATTTGCGTTGAAATTCCATTTTAATTCTAGAAAAGTTTGTGAATTCTATTTGCAAGGGTTTTTTTTTTTGAGCAAAAGTTTTATACATAAAAAAAAAACTACGAATATACAGTGGATAAAAAAAAGTATTGGCAATTGCCTGTAAATGATCATATTTGCTAACAAAGTATGTTTACAAATTTTGTTTTAACATAGCGATTACAGAAGGAGAAAAGACAAACAAATATAACAAATTTTCATTTAAATATTTTTTTAGTCAAAATCTACGAGAAAATCTAAAATTTACATGATAAAAAAAGTATTGGCAAAATTATGAAATTGACAAAATTATGAGTGAAAAAAATCAGTATATGTTTAGTACTTTGTATGCATACCTTCTGCATCTATAACAGCTTGTAATCTATTTCTCATAGATGAAACTAAGGTCTTTGTTGTACTGTTGGGAATTTTGTGCCACTCTTGCAAGAGTAAACGTTTGAGGTCGTCTTAACTTGAAATTTTATGTTTCTTGATTTCTAGATCCAGCAGGTGCCATAAATTTTCAATTGGATTGATGTCAGGCGATTGATGTGGGGTTTTTAATAGGCGAGGAGCATTGTAGAGTAGGCATTCACGGGTGAGATTCGCTGTATGCTTGGGGTCATTGTCTTGTTGAAAAGCGCATGATGTTCCCAAGCCAAGATTTTCGGCACTGATTTTTAAGTTATGGCGCAAATGTCAATGTATGTATGTGCTGTCATAATACCATCAATAAAATGCAGGTTGTTAATTCCATTAGCTGCCATACAGCCCCAAACTAAGACGCTGCCTCCACCATGTTTTACAGTAGCAGTTAAATGTAGTTTTTCCAATTCAGTATTTGGCCTCCTCCACACATATCGTCGTCCATCACTGCCGAAAATGTTAAACTTTGATTCGTCGGAAAAAATAACTGTGTTCCAAAACTCTTCAGATAAATCAACGTGGGATTTTGCAAAATCTAACCTCTTTCTCCTATTTATTTCCGAGATGAATGGTTTCTTTCTAGCTGCCCTTCCATAATAACTTCTCTCGTGTAAAACATTCCGTATAGTCTGTACGCTGAAAGTCTTTTGCGAAGTGAAAGCAACATCTCTAGCTATCTGGAGTGCACTTATTTTAGGGTTTTTCTTAACCTTGTTAATAATGACACGTTCTTCTCTTGTAGAAAATATTCGAGGTCGTCCACTTCTAGTCTTATTTTCCGTTGATCCTGTTTCCTTGAACTTTTTACAACACTTCTGACAGTAAATAAACTTATATTGAACTGCACTCCTATAGCACGATAAGTTAAACCTTCATTTCTGAGCCTAATAATCGTGTTTTTAACACTAACGTCCAACTCCTTCGATTTCGAAGTCATTTTACTGCAGTTATCGCAAAATAATGCATAGACACTTTTGGAGTAATTTTGCAGACTTTATACCGGTAGAGTTTCTTATCAGTCGAAACACGTGACTTCAATGTAACAAAATTTGCATAGCAGTTAAGACTTTTCCAGTACTTTTTTGACATGCAAATTTTCGTTTTTGAAAGAAAAAATCGTAGAAAATACAAATTAAAATAAAATTTTTTACTATTTTTATATGTCTAAGATGTCTTGTGTTTAATTACGACAGCTAAAATTGCATAACATTTTATTTATTTGTCAATATGAATAAATTAAAGCAATTGCCAATACTTTTTTTTTATCCATTGTATATAATCATTTCATTATAAAAATATTTTGTTTTTATTTTTATTTAATCAATATTTAACTATTTCTCATAAAGCAATATGCATAAAGCCCCCCTCGCCCCTCATTTTTAAAATGTGAAGCCGTCACTTTGTATATTGTACAGTTTAATCCTGTTAAAAGCACAGCAAAGTGCAGCTATTCGTGAAACGCACACGTGCTATTGAGTTGGAGCTATTTATTTCTTTGGGTTTCATCAAAATAATCGATTGGGCACAAATGACTGCTTTAAAACTGCAATGGTTTGCGCGACGCTTTAGTTCTTATCTCGATTGCTGGTTTCAAAAGACCGATTCTTTTCCCCACTAATGTTTTCATCAATAACCACTAAAAGGTTTGACGGAGAACATTTTCATCTCAACGGAGAGTTCTTTTTCGAAACGATATCCAGGCGCCTTTTGTTTACTGAATTTTCATGTGATTTTTTTCATCGATTTCAGACTGAAGAGACGCTATTCGAAAGCTTTATGACTGCCTCATTTTCAGAATTCATTGAACATATGGCGAAAAGGCGATTGGCGATGTTTGCGATGTAATAGAGCCGAAGCCATTTACACATAATATTTCAAGAAGTATTTGGTTTATATCTGTCTTTCTATTAGATTGAAGTGGCTTTCATCCTATTAGTTCGAGCCATTTCGACAAAAGTACCTTTTTTATTTTTTGTTTGTTCACAGATTGTTGAAATAATATTTTTATCAGAGATATTAGCGAAGTAAGTGGAACGAACGAATAACGAATTGTAAATTGAAACATTTGTGTTCTATACAAATTGAATGCCAGAAAATATTTATTCTATAGTTTAAAATGGATTTTCAATAGTGTAGCATTTCGATGAATAAGGGTTTTAGAGTGAAAATATTCAAAAATCATATTATTAAGGATAATTAAAAACTTCAGTAACTAGCTTTGAAATTCTCTTTTATTATGTCTAAACACGTTATTTAGTTCTGAAAATCGCATATTTTGATAAATTAAAATGGAAAAAATGATTAAGTTATCTGCAAAAAAAAAAAAAAAAAAAAAAAATATCTTGTTAATCTAACGCAAAATGTCTATTGCATTCCTGTTATTTGCATATTTAAAATTGCCTTATTTGCAAAAATAGAATATTCTTCTTCTTCATTGGCCAAGCAACTCCATGGTGGGCCAAGGCCGAAAGCCTAATGGCCTAAAAATTCAAGACATAATGACATTTTCTTTTAAATGATAGGGTTATCAGCTCAACGTTCTAGTGTCATATTAGACCTGGACCTAATTTTAAAGTGAATTCCGAACCACTACAAACATCCATGCACCGCTGGAACTCGAACACGAGTTGTGGCACCGTGAGCCAGAATCAAAAGGTCAACAGAGTACTGTTTCATCTTTACCGATAATAATCTAATTAATAAGTAATTAGAAGCTAATTAATTCTAAGAATTCTATTAATTAGGAGCTAACTAATAAGTTTTTAAAAAAAAAAAGCCACAATCATTGAGTTTTAACATGCATTCTTCTTTTTAAATCATAAGCACAAGTTAATTAGGAAAGGGCCTTTTTTTAGACATTTCAATAGTTAAAAATGGTCGTTTTCTTTTTGCTTTTAAAATCTTATTATACTTATTGAAAGATACTTGTTATGGTCAAAAATAAAGAACCGTGCAAAATATCAATCTGGAAAAAGGAGGTGTTTCCGTTACGGATAGCTTCTTGGACATTAACCTGATTCGCATCTGAAGGGTTAGAAGACTAATATACACACCACCCTTCCAACAGACACACAGTAAAATATAACATCACGACACTTGAATTATATAATTAATAACAAACATTACAACACAATTATTTATTATGATTACAACAACAATCATCCTGAAATCAAAAATAATATTTCTAAATAGATATTGCACACGACACGACAATTTTGTGTTATAATTTCTTTTAATACAGCTCAAACTACATGTTCATTTATGTTTCTGAAGTCTTTACATTGAAATATAATTTTAGAAATAAGATATATTTCAAATCCACATTTCTTAAAAAATATAATAACCTTCTTGGAAATTTATATCGAGCATTAAATGAAAAATATTTTTCTGCAACAAAAAAAAAAAAACATGCCTTTTTTTTTTATTGAGAACATTAAATAAATAAAGCTTCTCATTTCAAATTATCCAATAAAGAAACAAAGTATAATGTTTCTTTTTTAGCAAATATGCATCGAATTTCCATTTTAATTCCGGAAAAGTTTCTTTTCAATTTCTTATTTGCAAGCGTATTTTTTCTGATCAAAAGTTTTATTCATACAAATAAAAAAAAAAAAAAAAAAAAAAACTACGAAAAATATAATCATTTGACTACAAAAAAATTGTTTTGTTATTATCTTTATCTAATCAATATTTAACTATTTCTCGTAAAGTTTTTCTTCCCCTAAAATTTTTAAAATCGTAAAGTCGTCCCTTTATATATTATCCAATTAATTCTGTTAAAAAGCACAGCAAAGTGCAGCTATTCGTGGGACGCATACATGCTACTGAGTGGGCGCTATTTATTTCTTTGGGTATTCATCCAAATAATCGATTGAGCAAAAATGACCGCTTTAAAACTGCAACAGTTTGCGCGATGCTTTAGTTCTTATCTCGATTGCTGGTTTTGGGGGAGAAAAATCGATTCTTTTCCGCACTAATGTTTTCACCAATAACCACTAAAAGGTTTGATGGAGAACATTTTCATCTCAACGGATAGTTCTTTTTTAAACGATATCCAGGCGCCTTTGTTTACTGAACTTTCATGTGGGTTTTTTTTTTTTCCATCGATTTCAGACTGAAGAGCCGATATTCGAAATTCTTTATGACTGCCTCATTTTCAGATTTCATTGAACATATGGTCAAAAGACGGGCGCCCATGTTTTCGATGTAATAGTGGCGAAGCCATTTACACTAATGTTTCCAAAAGTGTTTGGTTTATATCTGTCTTTCTATTAGAGTAAAGTGGCTTTCCTAGTATTGGTTCTAACGATTTCAAAAGTACCTTTTTATTTATTTTTCAGTCCACATATTGTTGAAATAACTTTTTATCAGAGATATAAGCGACGTAAGTGGTGAGTTTATGGTTATTTAAAAGAAATGTAAACTGAAAAATGGGAGTTCTCTACAAATTGAATACAGGAAAATATTTATTTCATAGTTTTAAAAGATTTTTCAATAGAATAATATTTTTTAAAAATAAGAATTTTACAGTTGAAATATTCAAAGGTGTTTTGTTAAGCATGGTTAAAAGTTTCTAAAACAAGCTTTTAAAATTCTAATTTAAAAAGTTTAAAGCTTATTTATTTGCGACACTTCAGTATTATACTTCGATAAATTGAAATGGAAAAATTGTATAAGATATCTTGAAAAGAATATATATCTCGTTAATCTGACGCAAAATGTCTGACACAAACAAATTATTTCCTTTTAAAATTGCCTTATTTGTAAAAATAGAATATTCCTTCTTCAATGATGCAAAAGCCCAAAGGTGGGCCTAGACTTCTGCCCAAGGGCAGATTTCGAGACAGGATATGACTTTTTTTTTATGGGGTAGGGTTGTCAGCCTAAAGCTCTACAGTCTTATTGGACCAGGACCTATCATTTAAAGTGGATTCCAAACTGCCACACACACATGCCACCGTCGGGATATGAAATCGAAAAGCCTATGGCACCAAGCACCATTAGCCCATTAGACCATTAGCCCTAAATGATTATGATCTATTCCGATAGTAAGACCCTATTTAAAAATAATTAACAAGCTTTAAGCAAAAATCGTTACATTTAGTTGCAATACGTATTCTTCTTTCTCGAAACATAACCAAATGTTAATTAGGAAAGGGTCACTGTTCTTTAGACATTTCTATTATTAAAAATGTTCTTTTTCTTTTGGTTTTTAAAAACTTATTAAGATTTTTATTAATCTGAGTTTTCCAAAAATAAAACACCGTAAAATGTCAATCAGAAAAAAAAGAGGTGTTTCCTTTACAGATAGTTTTTTTTTGGACGTTGATCTGATTCTGCATCTGAAGACTAGAAATATATATATATATAAATATATATATATATATAACCCCTTCAACAGACACATATATAATATAACACCGCAAAACATGTATTATATAATGATTACAAATAACTTTATCTTAATACAAAAAATAATAATATTTATAAATGCAATTGCCACGCATATCGACACGGAAATTTTGTAATATCATTTCTTTTAATACTGCTCGAACTACATGTCCATTTACTTTTCTTGATTCTTTACATTGAAATATAATTTTAGAAATAAGATATATTTTAAACCCACATTGCCTTAAAAAAAATATATTAAAATTTCTAAGGAGACTATTTCTCTCCTTGAAATTTATATCAAGCATCACATGATAAATATTTTGTAACTTAAAAAAAAAACCTATTTTTGTTTAATGAGAGCATTAAATAAATAAAGCTTCTCATTTCAAATTATCCAATAAAAAAACAAAGTTTAATGTTTCCTTTTTTAGAAAATTTGCATTGAAATTCCATTTTAATTCGGAAAAGTTTCTGAATTCTATTTGCAGGTTTTTTTTTTCAGCAAAAGTTTTATATATATATAAAAAAACTACGCAAATATATAATCATTTGGCTATAAAAAATGTTTTGTTTTTACCTTTATCTAATCAATATTTAACTGTTTCTCATAAAGTTTTTCTTCCTACAATTTTTAAACGTAAAGTCGCCCCTTTATATATTATCCAATTTAATCCTGTTAAAAGCACAGCAAAGTGCAGCTATTCGTGGGACGCACACATGCTACTGAGTTGCAGCTATTTATTTCTTTGGGTATCATCAAAATAATCGATTGAGCAAAAATGACCGCTCTAAAACTGCGATAGTTTGCGCGATGCTTTAGTTCTTATCTCGATTGCTGGTTTCAAAAAGACCGATTCTTTTCCGCACTAATGTTTTCACCAATAACCACTAAAAGGTTTGACAGAGAACATTTTCATCCTCAACGGAGTTCTTTTTTTCGAAAACGAAATCCAGACGCCTTTTGTTTACTGAATTTTCATGTTATTTTTTTTCCATCGATTTCAGACTGAAGAGCGGCTATTCGAAAGCTTTATGACCGCCTCATTTTCAGATTTCATTGAACATATGGTCAAAGACGGGCGGCCATGTTTGCGATGTAATAGTGCCGAAGCCATTTACAACTAATGTTTCCAAAAGTGTTTGGTTTATATCTCTCTTTCTATTAGATTAAAGTGGCTTTCCTAGTATTGGTTCTAACGATTTCAAAAGTACCTTTTTATTTATTTTTCTGTCCACATATTGTTGAAATATCATTTTTATCAGAGATATAAGCGACGTAAGTGGTGAGTTTATGGTTATTTAAAAGAAATATAAATTGAAAAATGGGGAGTTCTCCACAAATTGAATGCAGGAAAATATTTATTTCATAGTTTCAAAAAGATTTTTCAATAGAATAATATTTTTAACAATAAGAATTTTACCGTTGAAATATTCAACGGTGTTTTGTTAAGCATGGTTAAAAGTTTCTAAAACAAGCTTTTAAAAATTCTAATTTAAAAGCGCTTATTTAGTTGCGAAAATTCAGTGCTATACTTCAATAAATTGAAATGGAAAAATTGTATAAGATATCTGAAAAGAATAATATATCTCGATAATATGACGCAAAATGTCTGTCGCAATCCAATTATTTCCTTACTTAAAATTGCCTTATTTGTAAAAATAGAATATTCCTCTCCAATGATGCAAAGGCCCAATGGTGGGCTTTAGACTTCTGCCCAAGGGCAGATTTCGAGACAGGATATGACTTTATTTTTATGGGGTAGGGTTGTCAGCCTAAAGCTCTACAGTCTTATTGGACCAGGACCTACCATTTAAAGTGGATTCCAAACTGCCACACACACACATGCCACCGTCGGAATATGAAATCGAAAAGCCTGTGCCCACCAAGCACCATTAGCCCATTCGACCATTAGCCCTAAATGATGATGATCTATTCCGATAGTAAGACCCTATTTAAAAATAATTAATAAGCTTTAAGCAAAAATCGTTACATTTAGTTGCAATACGTATTCTTCTTTCTCGAAACATAACCAAATGTTAATTAGGAATGGGAGGGGGGGGGCACTTTTCTTTAGACTTTTCTATTATTAAAAAAATGTTCTTTTTCTTTTGGTTTTTAAAAAACTTATTACGATTTTTATTAATCTGAGTGTTCCAAGAATAAAAAACCGTAAAATGTCAATCAGGAAAAAATGAGGTGTTTCCTATACAGATAGTTTTTTTTTTTTGTTAATCTGATTCGCATCCGAAGTGTTAGAGACTAATATATATATATATATATATATATATATATACACTGGTGTCCAAAAAGTTAAGCATAAATCGTAAAATGCGAAAAACATGGAGTAAATATTCGTAAAACTATTCCAAATTTCTTTGCGGATATTAATTGGGTGAAGAAGAAACATTGAGTTTATGCAAAATTTTTCAGTCGACTACGGCCTGCGCGAAACACCTGCGTATGTCGGAACGCAGAGAAACTGATTTACGTAGCATAGGCAGTTCAGACAAGTTTCGTGCAACTGTGTGCGAAGGAACGTTGTTAACCATCAAACAAGGTGAATGATGGCACAAAGACGCCAATTGGACATGTTTGCGAAAGGAAGAATCATTGGAATGCTGGAATCCGGACGATCACAAACCGAAGTGTCTCGAATTTTGAATGTGGACCAGTCTGTGATCTCAAGACTGCGGCAGAGGTTTCAAAGAACGGAGATGTTACGCGACAACCAGTATCAGGTCAACTAAGAGTCACAACCCCTAGCCAAGACCGATATCTGGTAATAAGTGCGCGACGTCAGAGGGGCAGTACTGCCAGAGCATTGGGTTCGGCGCTCACAGTCGTCGCAGGAATACGAATTTCGAGAGAAACTGTTTACAGGAGACTCAATCATGCTGGCCTGTATGCCAGAAGACTAGCAGTTTGCATTCCCCTCACGTCTGCGCATAAACGCGCTCGTTTGAACTGGAGTTTGAAACATCAACATTGGAGTGTGGGAGAGTGGGCCAATGTGATGTTCAGTGACGAGTCCCGGTTTAGTCTGAGTAGTGATTCTCGTCGGGTAACGATATGGAGAGAACGTGGAACACGTTTTGAACCAAGACACATAACAGAAAGACATCATTTTCCATCAAGGGGAGTAATGGTATGGGCAGGCATCATGATGGACGACCGCACAGACCTCCATTTCTTTGACACGGGGTCTGTGACTGGTCAAAGATTCAGAGACGAAGTTCTTGAGCCTTATGTTCGCTTGTTTCGAGGTGCTGTGTGACTTCATATTCATGGATGATAATGCGCCATGTCACTGATCGGTGCTGGTTGATGACTTCTTTGAAACGGAAAACATCCAGCGCATGTCGTGGCCTGCGAACACCCCTGATTTAAATCCTATCGAGCATGTATGGGATATGCTCGGGAGACAAATTGCACCCACCAAGCTCCATTACAGAACTGAAGAGAGCTCTCCAAGAAGCTTGGAACCGTTTGCTCCCACAACTCCTTCATCATCTCATAGCGAGTATGGTAAATCGCTGTGCAGCGTGCCTGGCTGTCAGAGGTGACCACACGCCTTATTAAACTGCAGCATCAGTATTCTATTTTAATGTTTTCTTTCATTTTTTTCTTTAAAGTGTGAACCCTTGCTATGCTCAGTTTTCTTTCAAACTGCTACTTTGGATAATAAAATTAATTATTATCGTTCTTTTGATTTGCTTTCTTATTTTATAACCATTTTACACTCGCATATCACGTTTCCCGCCATTCTGATTTACAGTTCCTTCTTTATTCACATAATTATCAATTATGCTTAACTTTTGGACACCAGTGTATATATATCTATCCCTTACAACACACACATATACAATATAACACCGCAAAACATGTATTATATAATGATTACAAACAACTTTACCTAAATACAAAAAAAAAAATATATATATTTATAAATGCAATTGCCACGCATATCGACACGGCAATTTTGTAATATCATTTCTTTTAATACTGCTCGAACTTCATGGGCATTTACTTCTCTTACCTCTTTGCATTGAAATACAATTTTAGAAATAAGTTGTATTTAAAATCCATATTCCATTAAAAAAAAAAAATAGCCTTCTTGAAATTTATATCAACCATCACACGAAAAATATTTTGTAGAATAAAAACCTATTTTTGTTTCATGAGGACATTAAATAAATAAAGCTTCGCATTTCAAATTATCCAATAAAATAAACAAAGTTTAATGTTTCGTTTTTAAGCAAATTTGCATTGAAATTCCATTTTAATTCAGGAAAAGTTTGTGAATTCAATTTAAAGATTTTGTTAGAGCATATAATTTACAGATATATAATAAAAAAACTACTATAAAAAAAAGTTTTATTTTTATCTTTAACTAATCGATATTTAAATATTTCTCATAAAGTGTCCTTCCTTTTATTTTTTAAAAATGTAAAGTCGCCACTTTTTTATATTATCCAATTTAATCGCGTTAAAAAAGCGTAGCAAAGTACAGCTATTCGTGGAAGCACACGTGCTACTGAGTCGGAGCTATTTATTTATTTGGGTTTCATCCAAATAATCGATGGAGCGAAAATGACTGCTTTAAAACTGCAGTTGTTAGCGCGTTGCTTTAGTTCTTATCTTGATTGCTGGTTTCAAAAAGACCGATTCTTTTTCCCCACTAATGTTTCCGCCAATAACCACTAAAAGGTTTGACGGAGAACATTTTCATCTCATCGGAGTTCCTTTTTCCGAAACGATATCCAGACGCCTTTTGTTTACTGCGTTACTTTTTTCCATCGATTTCAAGCTGAAGAGCCGCTATTCGAAAGCTTTATGACTGCCTCATTTTTCAGATTTCACTGAACATATGGTCTAAAGACGGGTGGCAATGTTTGCGATGTAATAGGGCAGAAGCCATTTGCACCTAATGATTTCAAAAGTGGGAAGTGTTTGGTTTATATCTTTCTATTAGATTAAAGTCGTTTTCGTCATGTTAGTTCAAACCATTTCGGCAAAGTACCATTTTTTTTTTTTGTTTTCAACAGATTGTTAAAATATTATTTTTGTCAGAGATGTTAGCAACGTAAGTGGGGAGGTTATGCTTATTTAAACGAACTATAAATTGAAAATTTTAAGTTCTACACAAATTGAATGCCAGAAAATATTTATTTTACAGTTTTAAATACATTTTTAATAGGATAACATTTCGATGAATAAGATTTTTAAACTGAAAATATTTAAATGCGCGTTAATGAGGATGGTTAAAAGATTCAATAACAAGCTTTGAAAATTCTTATTTTGAAAATAATCTATAAGTTTAGTTCTGAAAATCGAATATTTCAATAACTTAAAATGGCAGAATTGAATAAGATATTTGAAAAGAAAAATATATTTTGTTAATTTAACACAAAAATTTCTGTCGCATTCCAGTTAGTTGCTTATTTAAGATTGCCTTAGTTATAAAGATTGAATATTCTTCTTCGTCTTTATTGACGCAACAACTCCATGTTGCGCCAAGTCCATCTGCCTACTGTCATAATTCGAAACAGGAGATGTTTTCTTTTAAGAGGTAGGATTAAGGTGTAGGATTGTTAGCCCTACGCTCTACATTCATATTGAACCTGGACGTACGGCTTAAAATGGATTGCGAACCACTACGAACATTCATGTCATTAAGTCGGTACTGGAGCCTTGAACCTGTGTCTTCGAGCTCCAGAGCACCAGTCACTGGCCATCAAGTGTATATCGTATCCTCCTCTATTAAAGTATACTCTCTATTGTTTTTAATACTGCTTGGTCTACTGCGATTATAAGGCCATATTTAAAAAATTATTATGAAGCTTTTAAGTAAAAAGCTAATTCATTTAATTACAATATGTATTCTTCTTTCTCAAACCCTAAGCACATGTTAATGAGGAAGGCAGCAGGGGGGCAGCCTTTCTTTTTCTTTAGAAACTGCTATTGTTAAAACATTTTCTTCTTCTTTTTTTGCTTTTAAAAATTCTATTGCATTTATTAAAGATACTTATTATTCTGAGTTATCAAAAAAAAAAAAAAAAAAAGACAGTTACATTTCAAACAGAAAAGTTGGAGTACGGAGCGCTCACTTTACAGATGGTAAGACGTTGGTACAAATTATTTATTACAAGTAAGATTGCAATGGATATTCAAACTTAAAAATGGATTTTTCCTTTACAGATGGTTTTTAGGTCGTTGGTATAATATTATTTATTATAAGTGCAATGGCAACAATAATGCAAACAGGACAAATAGGTCTTTACAGATGGCTTTTAGGACATTGCTATAAGATTATCATTACAAGTTTTATTGCAACAATGTTTTAGAAATATATAACATGGTGTCTCTACAGGGAATATGAACGCGAAAGTAATGACTTTGAGATCTTTTTTTTTTGTTGTTGTTTTTCAATGATAAAAAGTATAAGAGTGAGTAATGGATACCACTTTAAACAAATTAAGCAAATCGAATTTGATTTTAATGATAGTTCTTGAGCCCTAATCAGATATTTCGTTTTTGCAAAGTTATTGTTAAAGAGAATATGTATATAGTCAAAAAGTTCGGAGATAAAACCCATGAGAAGAACATTTTATGAATTCTTCTGTAATTTCTAATATACAAAAGCAGTAGTGAATTTCCAATTAGAGTCAACTTACTTCTCACTTGAAAGCCTATTCCACAAAGTCGGTTCTTAGCCGCAATCCTGCATTCGCTCCAGGTGGTGGTGTTCCACTGGTAGGCAGGCCTGGAGGCACTCCTTGTCTCAAGCATATCGTTTCGAGGGCCTTGGTGCAGAGTCGCTCTTCCAGAAGGGCACCAGGACACGGCTTGCCTCCATGTTTCGGGGACTGGAGGATGAAACGCTGCTTGTACTGAATGGCATCTAAAATAGAAAATTTCATTTTTTGTCATAATTATTACAGTTTATCGGTGAGAAATTATTTCTAAACGTATCTTCATATTAAAAGTTACAGAAAATGAAATAATATTAGATATTATTATCGCTTATGCATTTCTGATTTGATGTCCTGATAATGGCAGAACACGCATTGCCATTTTGGGACAAACATAATCCTCACCTGATCATACATTTCACGTGACTTTTACAATCGGTACTAGCGGAGTGGCGTGATTGGTCATTTCATGGTTAATCTGCCATTCATTTGAATGGGAATTGGTCCCCTTTTGCGTTACAAAGAAAAAATGAGCTCATTGTCATATCAGTATAATATACTCCTTTGTATTTTATATAGCACTTATTCTACTCATTACATTATACTCCTTGTACTCATAGTACGCATTGCATTATAGAATATTTTGCACTTATTGCATTAAAGTTGGTTTTTGACATGTATTTTTTAGGTTTTGTAGTTTACAATATGCATTGATAGCTTGGCGAGTTTTGGCAACAATTTTTAATGTTGGCTACTACTATTCAGCTCTAATATTAATATAATATAATCATTTATATTATATACTAAATGAATTGCATTATAGAATATATTCCACTTATTGGATTAAAATTTTGGCATGTATTTCAGGGTTTTAAATTTAAAATATGCGATGATAGCTTGGCGAATTTTGGCGACTATCTTTACTGCTGGCTATTACTACTCCCTGTTGGCGTGAAGAGTGAAACTGGTCTACTATCATACAATAATTTTCAAAAAAAAAAAGAGATGGTTCAATTTTTTTTAGCTGTAAGTAAATGTAAACTTAATTTTATAAGTATTTAATAAGTATATGACATTCGTATTCTATTAATAAAGTTTATTGTGTTATATTTTTCTATCAAATGATTTAGAAGAAAAGAAAATATTCATTTATATAAACTTTTGTAATGTTTTATTTTATTTTACACAAAATGACAAGAGTTTATAAACAAAACAAAAAACATTTCTTGTACCTATTATCTTTAGTTCAATAAATGTGACATCAGAAGAAGAATTTTTAGGCATTTCATGGATTCTGCGTATAATTACTCGTAACTTGTTTATGATTTAACATTAATAAAAAACAATTAAAATTAATACAAAAAAACAAGACTAATTTACTTTTACTTCTTTAAATGAGACACTAATTTATACAATTACAATTGTTTAATTTACTATTTGTCGATATTTTATATAGAATTAGAATAAATAAAAAAATGTTTTAATTTCATAGTTTATATGGAGTATTGTTAAATTGCAATCATAATAACTTTTTTATCATAGTTTACATAAAAATATACCTTAAATTGTAAATGTGGCCCATGTAGTTTATATAGAAGTATGGTTAAATTAGCAACCATGAAATCTTTAATTTTACATAAAAATATCGTTAAATTGTGTTGGACTTACATTCTCCATGGATAGTTTATTCTCGAAGCAAAAATATGTCAACCATGACAACTTTTTACTTGATAGCTCTCCCTAAAATATCCCTCCTCCACGGGGCCTTCCCTTCTTTACTTGATAGTTTAAGTCTTTAAATTCACCCCCACCAACCGACCGGTCTTTACTTTGGACCTCACCTTAAATTGCCTTCACCACCCATACTTTGGACCTTTGGGAACGGGGAAAATACACCTCTGGATTCATCCAAAAAAAAAAAAGTAAATGTGGCATCACCCTGCCCACACAATGGGATAGTTTATATAGAAGTTACAACACCTATTATTTTTGGTTTACAAAAAATGTGACATCAGAAGAAGAATTTAAATTTCATGGATTTTCAGAATTACTTCGTAAATTGTTTAAATGCGAGCGGAGATGCAGCGCCAACTCTAGTACAAAAAAAAAACCGGGAGACGCTTGCCTCAACTTTGTGTTCTTTTTAGAATAGGGAGACGCGCTCTGACAACTTTTTACTACTCTATTGTTTAAGTTACTATTTGTCGATATTTTATATAGAATTATTGTTAAAATATAACCATAGCTTTTTTTTTCATAGTTTATATAGAAGTATGGTTAAATTGCAACCATGACAACTTTTTTTACTTGATAGTTTACATAAAAATATCGTTAAATTGTAAATGTGGCATCTTTTTTTTACTTGATAGTTTATATAGAAGTATTGTTAAATTGCAACCATGACAACTTTTTACTTGATATTTTACATAAAAATATCGTTAAATTGTAAATGTGGCATCTTTTTTTTTACTTGATAGTTTATATAGAAGTATGGTTAAATTGCAAACCATGACAACTTTTTTTACTTGATAGTTTACATAAAAATATCGTTAAATTGTAAATGTGGCATCTTTTTTTTTTTTTACTTGATAGTTTATATAGAAGTATGGTTAAATTGCAACCATGACAACTTTTACTTGATAGTTTACATAAAAATATCGTTTTGTAAATGTGGGCATCTTTTTTTTTTTACTTGATAGTTTATATAGAAGTATGGTGAAATTGCAACCATGACAACTTTTTACTTGATAGTTTACATAAAAATATCGTTAAATTGTAAATGTGGCATCTTTTTTTTACTTGATAGTTTATATAGAAGTATGGTTAAATTGCAACCATGACAACTTTTTTAATTGATAGTTTACATAAAATATATCGTTAAATTGTAAATGTGGCATCTTTTTTTTTTTTTACTTGATAGTTTATATAGAAGTATGGTTAAATTGCAAACCATGACTTTTTACTTGATAGTTTACATAAAATATCGTTAAATTGTAAATGTGGCATCTTTTTTTTTTACTTGATAGTTTATATAGAAGTATGGTTAAATTGCAACCATGACAACTTTTTTACTTGATAGTTTACATAAAAATATCGTTAAATTGTAAATGTGGCATCTTTTTTTTACTTGATAGTTTATATAGAAGTATGGTTAAATTGCAACCATGACAACTTTTTTACTTGATAGTTTACATAAAAAATATCGTTAAATTGTAAATGTGGCATCTTTTTTTTACTTGATAGTTTATATAGAAGTATGGTTAAATTGCAACCATGACAACTTTTTACTTGATAGTTTACATAAAAATATCGTTAAATTGTAAATGTGGCATCTTTTTTTTTTACTTGATTTCAATAATTTTTTTTTTACTGATAGTTTATATAGAAGTATGGTTAAATTGCAACCATGACAACTTTTTACTTGATAGTTTACATAAAAATATCGTTAAATTGTAAATGTGGCATCTTTTTTACTTGATAGTTTATATAGAAGTATGGTTAAATTGCAACCATGACAACTTTTTTACTTGATAGTTTATATAGAAGTAAGTATTGTAACCGTGGCATCTTTTTTTTTACTTGATATTTAATATATGAAGTATTGAAACCATGGAAACATTTTGTAAACACTTACGCGATTATTTCCATGGAAACACAAAAGCAATGTTAAACAAAAAAATAGAAATGATATCCAATTATAATGATAAAATTTTCAAAATCATCCATTGAGGATAGACCCATTCAATATAAATCACAGGAAAGTTTTAGATTGGGTAAGAACCTAAAGTAAAGCTCAAGAGGTTATTGAAAAACATGCTAGACTCCCATGATGGGCCAAGACCGTCTTTCTACTGTATGATTCCAAAACATGAGAAGTTCTTTTACGGGGTAGGGTTGTCAGCCTCAAGTCCAACGCTCTACAGTCAATTTACTTCGACATCTACGGCTTAAAGTGACTAATATGCCTTAAACATGTCATTTGCCATCGGTCATTATGAGCGTATTAAGTGATTCTCTTTTTTTTCGTGTAAATAGCTCTCCTTTTTTTATTTTTGTACTACATTTTTAACTTATCTAAGAATCTTTGTGTTTCATTCTTGCTTTCTTTAATTTAACAGTTCATGTTTTATTCAAATAAATTAAAGTGAAAGGTCTCCACAGATGCAGAATTTAAACAAGTTTTGAATTTTGTTAAAATATAAATAGATTTAATCTCTCGTTTAAAATTAAACAAAAAAAAAAAAAATAATAATAAGCAATTAACTTTCGACGATGTTTTTATTGCACGATTGTTGCTTAAAATAATTATAATAGATGACTCGAAACTTACCTTTATCACAATTCGCTTTACATGGTGACCAATCGGAAAAAATTCGTCATCACACAATCCACTGGACAAGGCAGGGGACATTTTCTCAGAGTCTCGGGTTTATTGAGATTTTTGCATCTGTGAAATACACATTGAAGAAATTATTTAACTTAACATTTTTCAAGGCATTTTTTTTCAAACAATGATATTTTTAAATGACACATCTTCTAACTAACAGTATTTGTATTGAACAAGTTCTCCTGATCTTTGCATATCTTCCACGTATTCATCATCTGCGGTGCCACTTTTGTGTAGTAGAAGATTGTATTATATCAGCATCATGTATAATTTTTGGCATTCTTCAGTAGTGTTGATGACCAGTTAGCACTTTTATATTGTACATGCTCTAAGAACTTTTTATTTATAGACATTACTCTTTTTTAAGGTACAAAATTCAAACCGAAATCTATAAAACTTCCTTTCTATGTAATATATAAATATTTCAGCGTATATTAAAAATAGCTTTAGTCGAATTATACGCGTAGTGGCTTCATGCAATTAGCCTGAAGAAAAAGTAACAGAAATTTAGTGATTACTTGATAAACTGCAAGAATGATTCTTTTTTGTTAGGTTAAAACACGAAATCATCGATTGCGGAAATATTTCATTCAATATATCTTCTTCTAGTTCCAAGATGAATCCATCATCAAACACCAAAATGAAAAAAAGTCACGTTATATACTAAGGCTAGGTAACGCCTGGTCATATCTTCAAGATAATAAAAAATAAATTAGAAAATAAAATTTGTTTGTAGTATTTGAATATTTACTTTTTCTTCGTGAACAAGGAATTAATGGAGTGTTTTTATGTTTAACTATTTTCCATTAAAGTCTGTTTGTTTTTAAATGTTTCACTAAAAAGTATTTTTTATTATATTTTACAATATATTTTTCATAATTCTGTAGACAAAATTTGCAGAATAAAAA
The DNA here is from genome assembly GCA_021605095.1 of Caerostris extrusa. NCBI lineage: Eukaryota > Metazoa > Arthropoda > Arachnida > Araneae > Araneidae > Caerostris > Caerostris extrusa. The sequence goes on along the minus strand of BPLR01011566.1, from coordinate 64,572 downwards.
AAAAAAAACCAGATATAAATGTTTGTATAGCTAAATTATTATAGTATTGGGCTCGTTCGTATCACTCGGAACCTCACTGACAAGAGAAGAATTGTTTTCATTGATATGCTTTGCTTTGAATTAAGCTACAACAGCCAGAGAAATTGCGTCTCGTGACATCTAATACAGTGGTGGGTGGTGACTTGACAATTGTGTGGAATGTCACATGATTCAAAAGTCCTTTGGCTGACATATGTGACATCCTTACAGTACCGTGGTAATATCCCTTTCGCTTCACAAACACCCCATTGTGTTGAGTTTCCTTTATAGCATATCATGCTTAGTACGGTAGTGTCTTGATCCATTTTCATTGATAAGCTTTGCTCTGAATTAAGCTTCGATGATCAGTGAAGATGTGTCTGGTGACGTCTAATACAGTGGTCGGTGGTAACCTGACAATCGGACAATTGTTTGGAATGTCACATGATTAAAAATTCGTAAATATTCCTTTGGTTATCATATATGACATCTTTACAGTACGGTGGTACATCGATGATTATTAACATCCCATTGTGCTTTACTTCTTTTATATAGCACACCAGGCTTAGTAGGATATTGCCTTGCCCCAAACACCAACAATTTCTGATAATTTCAACCATGATTGTAAACATCTTTAGCCCAAACTTCTAATTAGATGTATGTTGAACTTGGATTTTCAACCACCTCTAAAATCACGCCGATCTAACTTAAAAATTGAAGAAAGTTTGGCAAGAAATGTCCATCCGCCTATATGAATAATCTGTATAGCAGCTTATAAGCGAATAAGCTATCCGCCTAAACCAGATAGACGATTGATGTGAACACCATATTGATTGGTTCGCTATAAGTAACGGTATCACATGAATTAAAAAAAAACCAATCACCCTGAAATTTTAATCATTTCTTTTTCTATACATTGACAACACATCTACTGACTTCTTCCCGTTAGTTCACTCTTTTTCTTCCCACCCCTAGATTTAACAGAAATCTTGTCATTTACCTACTGTTGCCACTTACCTACAGTCATCAATTTTAAACAATATTAAATTATTATCGTTCGATTCAATTATATCATGATAAATAATTTGGGATTCTAAAAGTTTCTTTTCGTTGAGTAATATTAAAACAAGTCTTTTCGTATCCAATTTGTGAAGGGTAAATTATTTTTTCACCTTTTGGGAGGCTTGACAACGCCGTTTTCCATGCACAGTACTTCCCTCACTTGAATCCCTTGACCGCAGGAAGAGTTTCCCCTTTTTCGACCAGCGTGCAATTCCCCACTCCTTCGGACTCCAGTGGGCGGGCGTGCAGCTGAAGGAATTGCAGACGTCACTCCTCTCAGTTCTCTGCAAACATGGGCGATCTGCAGAAAAACAAAATTACATGCAGTAGTTCAATTCAGCACTGCCGACAAGTATGTTAATCTGATTATCAAACTTGTTAATTATGAATTAAGTGTCATAAAAATCAAGACGCACAATTTAATGCGTTAATAAAAACTAGGACATACAATAGCTCAATACAGGACTCTACTGAAAAGTATGTTAAACCAGTTAACAAATCTTTCAGACATGAAAGGTGTCATAAAAATCGAGACCGACAATTTAATGCAGCACCACTGACAGTAGCTGAAGGCGGTACGCTATTGAAAAGTAGGTAGAAGTCTGGGATGGCCCGTGTCGTTGAAGAAAGAGGAGGTTTTTCTTCCGCGAGGTTTTTTTATTAGGAAAACTACGCGATACGCAATTGCATATCGTATGGGAGAAAACCTCGAAAACTGCCACCAAGCAGTCTGGATCACGAGGCAGGATGCTGAACATCACAAACGCCATCAAAAACGAGGAGTTTTGATGGCGTTACCCTATGCTCTCCCCTTATCTATGTTTACATATGAAGTTGTATCTCTTCAGCATTTTTCATCAGATCCACCTATCGTGTTCTGCATTTAATTTGTTAATAGGCTAGACGATTTAATGAGTAAAATATTTTCCGCATCCAAATATAAAAAGTGGAAGCATATAATTTTATAATTTGACATCAGTGACGGGAATCATCGTGCAAAAAGCATTAGGTTACCTGGTCCAGCGATGGCCAAGAGGGTCCTGTTGCTCCTCTGTTCCCCTTCGCCCTCGTCCCCGTGCAGGGCAGAGTGCACGACGACCAGTCGGACCACTCGGACAGCACGCAGTCGTCCGGACAAGGGATGCGGCACGTCTCGCTCACGAAAGAAGGCTTGTGGTGGTCACACACGTAGTCTTCCAAGAATTCCTGCACAAGACAAACCATAAATAGCATACATAAGAACACATATGCCACGAAAGATGCGTGTTGATTTCTCATACATTATAAAAAGCCACACAAATCCAAATTTTAATTAAATTAATATATATTGCTCACAAACTTTTATTGTTTAGTAGAATATACAAATATTTAAAAATATAATCTAGAGAAAGAAATTTTTCAAAATTTTAATAGTAAAAATACTTTAGTAAAAAGTACAACATAAAAAGGCTTCTTGAACAAATTTTAGAAATTTAGCTTTGTAACCCTGCTTTCTCCTACACACTGGCAAGAGCGTCCACGTGGCGTTCAGGAGAAATGGTTAGCAGGTCTCGAGACTCTCACCCGAGAGGAAGTACAGCGCAACCTGCGGTACCTCTGAGAAATGTTTAGTTTACAGACTATCATCCAGCAAGAAAATATATTTCACTTACCCTGCGCGTAGTCGAGTTTCGGGTTTTCGGTTTAGAAGTGGAGTCCTCCCATGAATCTATAATTAGTCTTTAAATATATTAAACATTTTCAGCCTCTGATTATATCTGTGTGGTGCCTGTGTCAATAAAACTGGGAGTTCTCAAACCTCTGCGCCAAGTATCTCAACACAACCACACCGAGTTACAATCTGATTGCCGTACCTGCCCAGTATATAACATAATTTGATAAAGATGTTCACAGCTATTTATGAGATGTTAATCAAAACATAAACGATATTTCGTCTTCATGATTTTCATAGTTAAGTAGAAATATTCATAGCAATATGTTGTAATATAAATTAAAATTAGATTGAGTAGATTGGGATGTGGAATATTTAATTTTAGAATTAGTTTCCAAAATCCATTTACAAAAGAAAATTTTTGCAGTATTTGCAATGATGGATACTCTTTATTCTCTAATAATTTTAATATTCCAGTAGCTTTTTCAACAAGTATTATTTCCGAAATTGAAAATCATAGAAGTATCACAAGGTTCACAAAATAAGTTTATGTATATTTAAAAAATTCAAATCAAATTTTTAATTTATTTTAATTTTATTCTATTCATTTATTTATTTGATTATTTATTCTTTTTCATGTGCTTTACATTTAGCTATACGCAAGTATAAGTAGTCAAAAAAATCAAAACTTAGAAAATTTTGGTGACTAGGAAATGTGGGTATTCGTCTCTTTTTTCTATCAATTTTTCCCTCAGTTATTTTTTTAAGATATAAAATTTAAAAATATCTTAAAAATGATACATTTTGTGCCCCAGAAAATAAAGGATTTGTAGAAAATCCGGACTATATTAGGAAGACATGTATAAAAAGTTAACATGCTTGTGATACAAAATAAGAATTTTTTTAAGTCGATTATTAATTTAACTCATAAGAAGTAATTTAATTATTTTGCAAGTTAGTAAATCATCAAGGCTTCATTATTATATGCACCTAACTGTAAATGAATTTCGTGTAATGCTATATTTCAATTATTTTATTAATTATATATACATTAAATTAAAAAAATGAAGTTGATTTTTAGAATCAATTAATTAACATTTTTTCAATCTATGTTCATTTTATAATAATGTGTTTTATAATTTTTAAACCACTTGAATTTAATTAAAATAGTTATATAAAAATTATTCGTCAGTTTTCTTTACCGTTTTAAATGTTTCAAAATATAATATTCAATAGTTATAAAATAATACTAAATATTTAAATAAACCTCTTTACAGCATGGATATGTCGTATAATAAAAAATATGTAATTATACTTAACTTAACCCCTTTCACATTATTATCTAATATATTCATTCGATGTTCAGAAGGCCCTATGATAATTTTGATAAAGTTTGATTTAAGTTCCTTAATAAATCCGAAAATACAGTCTTGTTTCTGAACACTTTTTTTTTTTTTTTTACTAAAAAAAAATATGCATCGTTAGAATTATGACCATCGAGTTTCTATCCTGTTTTATAAATTATTTTGTTAATTGGTATTGTTATTAGAATTAAAATTATAAACCTTTAATTCAGCAGAACTCAGTCACCCTACGACATATCGCTGCTATTATCATTTAGACTATTTAAAAAATAGCAGAAAGTAAATACACGTGGTCTTGCAGATCCTAGTCCATCTTTTGGATACTGAAGAACATATTTCTAAAACAGTATGAACTCGCAATAGAATGACGGTAGCCAGATATACGTAACTTTATTACAGATGAATTCGTGTTTGCTTTAGAATAATAAATAAAGGATATAAAAAAAAACGTATTCCAAAAGTATTCGTTTTAGTCAAAAATTAAAAATTAATGTTCTTACGAGTTAACTTGTGGTGATTCGAAAAGTTATGTATAAGAGATGATGTCATACTCGTGATAATATTTTTTTAATGATGAATAAATATGAAGAATAAAAAGAATACTGACGCCACTGAGTTTGACGCAGGTCTTGTTCCTCGTCCTGTTTCCGGGACCACAGGTCGCCTGCGGGTCTTGCAAAGTGCAGTTCTCCCAGTTTCCATACTGCCAGTTGAAGAGTTCGATTTCCCAGCATGTGTCCAACTCCTGCAGATGAGGACAAGGCTGGCCACCATTACTGGGATTCACGAGGATGCTACGATTGCGCACCCTATAGCCTAGAAAAGATGAACACATTTATATAAACATATATTCTTAAAAACATTCATCTACCATAATGTTTCGAAATTCTTGGTTCACCCAAAATTGCTATATGTTGGTGTTTTTGAATCTCTCCAGGTGGTTCAATACTCCGCTAATCTAATTAATTGAAAGTCTCGTTTTTCAAAGCAGTCTGTGAATCAGTAATGGTAATCGAACTTACACTCTTTTTAACCCCAGGAAACAAGTTATAGCAATAGATGATGACTATAGGATATTATAATCGCATAATATAATATGGACAGCTTCTGTTGTGAAGCTATAGCAATAGATAGCAGATATCAATAGATATGACTATAGGATGTCACCATCGCATAATATAGTATATATAGAAATAGATCATGACAATAGGATAACATAATCGCATAATATAATATATATCGCAATATAATTTCATAGATCGCATTTCAAATATTTTGATTATAGGTATTGGTATTAGAATTAAATTTATAAATCTTTAATTCATTCCCCTTATGATACATCGCTTCTTTTATGGCTTAGACTCTTTTTGAAAAAAAGTATAAATCGGTGCGGCTTGTCTTCTACTGCCAACGACGGGATATGAATGAAAGACATTACTTTCTGGGTAGGAGATCTGTATGTCGTACAAAAGAAAACATAGAAACTCCCACCTGATTGCAGATGCATGAAGCTTTACGTACGTTTTACCATAGAGTGTCCTGGTTTCTAAAATCAGTAACTGCAACATGTGCAATCTCTGCCAACTGACTGTTGACTGATTTGAATCTCTGATTTCACCTTTGCTCCACGAGGTTTGGCATACAAGTATATTAACCCTTTAATGCCATAAATTGAGCTAGATTTATTTTCAAATATATATATATTATAATAGCATTTTATTAGGCAGAAAAAAAAAAAGAGGTTTCACGCCTTCGTTACGAAATGCTAAAGAAAATTGCATCTAATAGTGATCAATATATTTTTTTAATTAAAAGAAAATGTGTTTCTAAATATAAGAAGTGAAACATGTTTCAATTAAAAATAATGAAATAAATATATATTTTTTATTTAAGAAATATTTATTTTGATATCACATAATTTTTTTCTACAATACCATTAATTTTCAAACTCATTATTTTCCATCTTTTCTTTCACATGTTCATCAAACGAATCATCAATTCCTCTTTTTACCTGGGTCATAACAATTTCACACACTATTTATGCATTAAAGTCGTAAGGCCACTCATAAACCCGACCTCTTCAAACCATAAATAACTTTTCCCCACTAAATCACGATCGCATCTTAATCTAAAAAACCACTATCCACCCGTCAGCTCTTTTATGCCAGCACTTCCGCAGCGCACAAATCAACAATCCGATTGATTCCTAATTTCCCCTGTTCTCCGGAATTTATTACCCGGACGAAACTGTTGGCTATTCATCTGGGCGCCAAAAACAAGCGACGCGACGCCACTTAATCACGTGACCTCACTTTTACAGCGACATAAATTGAGCCAAATGGCGATGGTAGGGCGAGCGTGAAAATGAATTTTCGGTTATACGATACGAATCCGGCTGCTATTGGATTGACGACTTTTTGGATGTCACATCGGACGAGGAGATGAAGAAAAGTTTGTGCAACTTCGGCAGTTAATGTAAATAAATGATTGGGGTGAAAGGAAATCTTAAACAGCGTTTTCGTGTTAGCAGGTGAATTGCAGCAAATGATGATTAAAAGATTGTCAGCGCCAGGGAATAGGAGACTGCGTGAGAGTCGGTGTTTGAAGAGACTGTCTCGCAGGAGAACTAATGACAGATTTTTATTTGTTGAGAAATCTTTATCGGTTCGCTTTTGACACTTCATATGAATATTTCACGAACACTGCTCTTTACGTGCCAACTTTAACTTGAAAACTTTAATTTCTCTCATCAGTTTTATCTTTAAAACTTTAAGTTGAAGTTTTACTAGTGTTTTTGGAAAAACAAAATCCTAGGGAGCTTTAATTGTCCTATTTTAAAGGAGTTTATTTGGTAACGCGATATTTTCTGGCACTACTACACCGCATCAGATCACTATATCTAGAGCTGAGTTGCCCCTTTACAGTTTTGGAATGATACGGGTGAGCAGAAGTCTTATTAAGCTCTATAGCTGTCTACGGTCGTATGAGACCGGGACCTACGTCATAAAGTGGATTCGGAACCACTACAGACATCCATGGAATATCCGGGATTCGAACCCGAAACCTGTGGTGCCGAGGGCCAGATCGCTAGCCACTCTAACATTCAGGACCTGATGAAATATATATAGAAATATATACAATAAAATATATAATGAAATAATACGCATTCATTAAGAAAGGTGAAATGCTAAAAAAGATTTGATGTAATAATAATCAATATTTTTTTTTAATTAAAAGAAAATCTGTTTCTATATATAAGAAATGCAGCATGTTTCAGTTAAAAATAATAAAATATATATTTTTGTGTTTGAGAAATATTTTTTTGATATCACATCACTTACTAAAACATCATTAATTTTCAAACTCATTATTTTCCTTCTTTTCTTTCACATGTTCATCAAACGAATCATCAATTCCTCTTTTTACCTGGGTCATAGCAATTTCACACACTATTTATGCATTAAAGTCATAAAAGCAACACATAAACCCGACCTCCTCAAGCCATAAATAACTCTTCTCCCACTAAATCACGATCGCATCTCAATCTAAAAACCACGCGATCCCTCCCCCAGCTCTTTGATGCTAGCACTTCCGCAGCGCACAAATCAACAATCAGATTGGTTCCTAATTTCCTCTGTTCACTGGAATTTATGACCCGGACGAAACTGGTTGCCTATTCATCTGGGGCCAAAAACAAGCGACGCGACGCCACTTAATCACGAGACCGCACTTTTACAGCGACATAAATTGAGCCAAATGGCGATAATGGGGGAGCGTGAAAAATGAATTTTCGGTATATACGATATACGAATCCGGCTGCAATTGGATTGGCGACTTTTGGCATGTCACATCGAACTAGGAGACGAGGAAAAGTTTGTGCATCTGCGGCAGTTAATGCAAATAAATGATTGGGGTGAAAGGAAATCGTAAACAGCGTTTTCGTGTTTGCAGCTGAATTGCAGCAAATGATGATTAAAAGAGTGTCAACGCCATTGAATAAGAGTCTGCGTTAGAGTCGGTGTTTGAAGAGACTGTCTCGCACAACTAATGACAGATTTTTCTTTGTTAAGAAATCTTTATCGGTTCTCTTTTGGCACTTCATATGAATATTTCAAGAACACTGTTCTTTAAGTGTCAAATTTACGTTTAAACCTTTAATTTTACTCGTCAGTTTAAGCTTTAAAGCTTTCAGTTCAAGCTTTACTGGTGTTTTTGAAGAACGATAACCTTGACGAACTATAAATTTCATATTTTAAAGTGGCTTGTTTGATACTGAAAGAACTCAATTTGAATTGATCAAATGAAGTCGAATAGAAAGTTTTTGTGTCTATTCTGGAAACGAGCAGGATAAATCTATATACCAGAATGCTCTTAAGTTGCGATCTGATGGAAAGGAAGACAGTTCGTGATTTCAAAATTACCACTGAGTATGTGTCCTTTAAATTGCGGTGATACCATGGGAGTGCAATGGAGCAGCTTACCCTTTCTTCGTGCTAACCCTTGGTAACGTTGCATATGCTATACATCTGTTGTTGAAGTGTCGAATAACTTAAGATTAAAGTAATAATGATCGATTTTTTTAAAATTAAAATAAATGTTTTTTTAAATACAAGAAGTTAAACATGTTTCAATTAAAAATAATTTAAAATTTTTTTTTTTTTTTATTTCAGAAATAGTAATTCTGATATCAGGACGCTTTCTTCATTATTTTACAAAATAACTATTTTCCTCCTTTTTTTCTCGTCAAAAAAATCATCAATTCCTCTTTTCCTCACCTGGGTAATAACAATTTCGCACACTATTTATGCATCAAAGTCAAAAAGCAACACATAAACCCGACCTCTTCAAACCATAAATAACTTTCCCCACTAAATCACGATAGCTTCTCCATCTAAAAACCCACTCTCCATCCCCGGCACTTTGATGCTAGTACTTCCGCAGCGCACAAATCAAGAATCCGATTGGTTCCTGATTTCCTCCACAATTTATGACCCGGACGAAACTGGTTGGCTAATTGTTTAGTTCGTTGGTTGTTAATCTGGGCGCCAAAAACAAGCGACGCGACGCCACTTATTCACGTGACCGCCCTTTTACAGCGACATAAACTGAGCCAAATGGCGATAGTAGGGCGAGCGTGAAAAAATGAATTTTCGGTTATACGATGTACAAATCCGGCTGCTATTGGATTGGCGACTTTTGGGATGCCACATCGGACGAATAGATGAAGAAAAGTTTGTGCAACTTCGGCAGTTAATGTAAATAAATGATTGGGGTGAAAGGAAATCTTAAACAGTATTTTCGTGTTAGCAATCGAATTGCAGCAAATGATGATTAAAAGAGTGTCAATGCCAGGGAATAGGAGACTGCGTTAGAGTCGGTGTTTGAAGAGACAAACCACTAATGATCCCTGTACAACTAATGACAGATTTTTCTTTGTTGAGAAATCTTTACCGGTTCTATTTTTACTCTTCATATGAATATTTCACGAACACTGTTCTTTAACCTTGTCACCTTTAACTTTAAAAGTTTAATTTCACTCGTCAATTTTAGATTTAAAGCTTTCAGTTCAAGATTTACTGGTGTTTTTGGAAGCACGAAAACTTTGAGGAACTATAAATTTCTTATTTTAACGGGGCTTGTTTGATATTTGTTTTCTCGGACTGAAAAAACTCAGTTGGAATTGATCAAATGAAGTCGAATACAAAGTTTTTGTGTTCATTCTGGAAACGAGCAGGATAAATCTATAGACCAGATTGCGGAAGACAGTTCGTGACTCCAAAATTACCATTGAGTATGTTTCCTTTAAATTGTGATGACACTACGTGAGTGCAATGCAGCATCTTACCCTTTCTTCGCGTTAACCCTTTGTAACGCTGAATATGCTACATGTCTGTCGTTGAAGTGTCGACCAGCTTAAGATTAAAGTAATCATGTTAAAAATTTTTTTTTTCTTCTAAATACAAGAAGTGAAACATATTTCAATTAAAAGTAATGAAATAAATATTTTTTATTATTTGAGAAAGATTAATTCTGATATCACATCACTTTCTCACTGCAACATCATTAATTTCCTCGTTATTTTCCTTCTTTTCTTTCACATGTTCATCAAAAGAATCATTAATTCCTCTTTTCCTCACCTGGGTCATAACAATTTCACACACTATTTATGCATTAAAGTCATCAAGCAACACATAAACCCGACCTCTTCAAACCATAAATAACTTTTCCCCCACTAAATCACGAACGCATCTTAATCTAAAAACCCACTATCCCTCCCCCACCTCTTTGATGCCAGCACTTCAGCAGCGCACAAATCAACAATCCGATTGGTTCCAAATTACCTCTGTTCTCCGGAATTAATGACCCGGACGAAACGGGTTGGCTATTCATCTGAGCGCCAAAAACAAGCGACGCGACGCCACTTAATCACATGACCGCACTTTTACAGCGACATAAATTGAGCCAAATGGCGATGGTAGGGTGAGCATGAAAAATGAATTTACTGTTATACGATATACGGATCCAAGCTGCTATTGGATTGGCGACTTTTAGGATGTCACATCGGACGAGGAGACGAAGAAATGTTTGTGCAACTTCGGCAATTAATGTAAATAAATGATTGGGGTGAAAGGAAATCTTAAACAGCATTTTTGTGTTAGCAGGTGAATTGCAGCAAATGAGGATTAAAAGATCGTCAACGCTGGTGAATAGGAAACAGCGTTAGAGTCCGTGTTTGAAGAGACTCTCTCGCACAACTAATGACGGATTTTTCTTTGTTGAGAAATCTTTACCGAAATATCTCGTTCTGTTTTGACACTTTATATGAATATTTCACGAAGTATGTTCTTTACGTGTCAAATTTAACTTTAAAGCTTTAATTTTAGTAGTCAGTTTTATCTTTAAAGCTAACAGTTCTTGTGTTTTTGGGAGAACAAACACCTTAAGGAGCTTTAATTTGCATATTTTATAGAGGCTTAACGTTTTCTGAATTGAGAGAAGTCAGTTCGAATCCGTGAAGATGTCGAACAGAAAGTTTTCGTGTCTATTCTGGAAATGAGCAAGACAAATCTATAGGTTATAATGATCTTATATTGCAATCTAATGGAAATGTAAGGGAATTTGTGACTCCAAAATATGTTCGCTTAAAATTGTGATGACACTATGTGGGTACAGTGTAAGTACACCTCCCATTCTTCTTGGTGCTAACTCTTGGTAACGCTAAATTTGCTACATATCTGTCGTTGTAGGGTCGAGGAGAAACTTAAGATTCCAGCGCAAAGCATTGGAAAACAACACAACATTTTCTTTTTACCTTTTAATTCTGTATAAGAAAAGGTAAATTTTGAACGTCTTTTGCTTCCTGATGTTACGCATCATTTTCATAGAATTGAGGAATTGTTGCTATACTCTTAAAACCGCATTGCCACATTGCCAAAAAAAAAAAAAAAGAACAAGTGTATACATATAAATCAGTCTAAGAGAACGATATGTATAACAAAGTAAGAAAAATTTTAATAAAAGGAAACAATGAACTGAGTATACGAATTTGTATATATATATATACAGTGGATAAAAAGTATTGGCAATTGCCTATAAATGATCATATTTGCTAACAAAGTATGTTTGCAAATTTTATTTTAATATAGCGATTACAGAAGGAGAAAAGACAAACAAATATAACGAAATTTTCATTTAAATATTTTTTTAGTCAAAATCTACGAGAAAATTCAAAATTTACATCATAAAAAAAAAAAGTATTGTCAAAATTATGAGCAAAAACAAAATCAGTATATGTTTAGTACTTTGTATGCATACCTTCTGCATCTATAACAGCTTGTAATCTATTTCTCATAGAGGAAACTAAGGTCTTTGTTGTACTGTTGGGAATTTTGTGCCACTCTTGCAAGAGTAAACGTTTGAGGTCGTCTTTACTTGAAAATTTTATGTTTCTTGATTTCTAGATGCAGCAGGTGCCATAAATTTTCAATTGGATTGATGTCAGGCGATTGGGGTGGGGTTTTAATTGGCGAGGAGCATTGCAGAGTAGCCATTCACGGGTGCGATTCGTTGTATGCTTGGGATCCTTGTCTTGTTGAAAAACGAATGACGTTCCCAAACCAAGATTTTGGACACTGATTTTTAAGTTATGGCTCAAAATGTCAATGTATGCACGTGCTGCCATAATACCATCAATAAAATGCAGATTGAAATTCCATTAGCTCCCATACAGCCCCAAACTAAGACGCTGCCTCCCCCATGTTTTACAGTAGCAGTTAAATGTTGTTTTCCAATTCATATTTGGCCTCCTCCACACATATCGTCTTCCCTCAGTGCCGAAAATGTTAAACTTTGATTCGCCGGAAAAAATAATTGTGTTCCAAAACTCTTTAGATAAATCAACGTGGGATTTTGCGAAATCTAACCTCTTTCTCCTATTTATTTCCGATATGAATGGTTTCTTTCTAGCTGGCCTTCCATAATAACTTCTCTCTGTAAAACATTCCGTACAGTCTGTACGCTGAAAGTCTTTTGCGAAGTGAAAGCAACATCTCTAGCTATCTGGGGTGCACTTATTTTAGGGTTTTTCTTAACCTTGTTAATAATGGCACGTTCTTCACTTGTAGAAAATATTCGAGGTCGTCCACTTCCAGTCTTATTTTCCTTGATCCTGCTTCCTTGAACTTTTTACAACACTTCTGACAGTAGATAAACTTATATTGAACTGCACTCCTATAGCACGAAAAGTTAAACTTTCATTTCTGAGCCTAATAATCGTGTTTTTAACACTAACGTCCAACTCCTTCGATTTCGAAGTCATTTTACTGCAGTAATCGCAAAATAATGCATAGACACAATTTGGAGTAGTTTTGCAGACTTTATACCGGTAGAGTTTCTTATCAGTCGAAACACGTGACTTCAATGTAACAAAATTTGCATAGCAGTTAAAACTTTGCCAATACTTTTTTGACATGCAAATTTTGTTTTTGAAAAAAAAAAATCGTAGAAAATGCAAATTAAAATAAAATTTTTACTATTTTTATATATCTAAGATGTCTTGTATTTAATTACGACAGCTAAAATTGCATACCATTTTATTTATTTGTCAATACGAATAAATTAAGGCAAATGCCAATACTTTTTTACCCACTGTATATATATTATAATAATATGTCTATTGGTCAGAAAAAAAGAGGTTTAACACATGCTAAAAAATTACATCTAATAGTGATCAATATATTTGTTTTTAATTAAAAGAAAATTTTGTTTCTATATAAGTGAAACATCTTTCAATTAAAAATAATGAAATAAATATTTTTTTTATTTGAGAAATATTTATTCTGATCACTTTTCTATTACAACATCATTCATTTTCAAATCATTATTTCCTTCTTTTTTTTTCTCATCAAATGAATCATCAATTCCTCTTTTCCTCACCTAGGTCATAACAATTTCATACACATTTATGCATTAAAGTCGTAAAAGCAACACATAAACCCGACCTCTTCAAACCATAAATAACTTTTCCCCCACTAAATCACGATCGCATCTCAATCTAAAAACCCACTCTCTATCCCCCGGATCTTTTATGCCAGCACTTCCGCAGCGCACAAATCAACAATCCGATTGCTTCCTAATTTCCTCTGTTCTCCACAATTTATGACCCGGACGAAACTGTTGGCTATTCATCTGGGCGCCAAAAACAAGCGACGCGACGTGACCGCAGTTTTACAGCGACATAAATTGAGCCAAATGGCGATAGTAGGTTGAGAGTGAAAAATGAATTTTCGGTATATACGATATACGAATTCGGCTGCTATCGGATTGACGACTTTCTGGATGTCACATCACACGACGGAAGAAGAAGAAAAGTTTGTGCAACTTGGATAATTAATGTAAATAAATGATTGGGGTGAAAGGAAATCTTAAACAGCATTTTCGTGTTAGCAGGTGAATTGCAGCAATTGATGATTAAAAGAGTGTCAACGCCAGGGAATAGGAGACTGCGTTAGAGTCGGTGTTTGAACACGTAATGTTCATTACGTGCCAACTTTAACTTTAAAACTTTAATTTTGCTCGTCAGTTTTAGCTTTAAACCTTTCAGTTCAAGCTTAAATGGTGTTTTTGGAAGAACAAAAACCTTGTGGAACTTCAAATTTCATATTTTTAAGGGGCCAGTTTGATAACGCAATATTTTCTAGAAGTGTCCATTATATAATTATTGTTTCCGTCAAATGAAATCGAACAGAAAGTTTTCGTGTCTATGCTGGAAATGAACAAGATAAATCTATACGTCAGAATGCTCTTCCGTTGAAATATAAGGAAAGGAAGGGAGTTCGTGACTTCAAAATGCCTTCTGAATATGTTCGCTTTAAATTAGGTCGGCGCAACTAGTATGTGGGTGAAGTGCAGCAGATTAACGCCCTTCTTGATGCTTCTTTGGTAAAGCTGAATTTGCTACATGTCTGTCATTGATGCGTCGAGTAACTTAAGATTGAAGCGCAAAGCATTCGAAAATAACACAGCATTTTTCTTTTTTTTACTTTTTCAATCCTATATAAAAAAAGACAAACTTTAATCTTCTTTTGCTTCCTGATTTTAAGCATCATTTTCATTGATTTAAGGAATTGTTGCTATGCTCTTAAAACCGCATTCCCACATTGCCAATAAAACAGAAGAAGTATATACATATAAATTCGTCTACGAGAACGATATGTATAACAATGTAAGAAAATTTTTAAACAAAAGGAGACAATGAATTGAGTATACGAATTTATATAATATGTCTATTGGGGAAAAAAAATGGCTTAACGCATGCTAAAAAAATTACATATAATAATGATCAATATATTTTTTTAATTAAAAGAGAATTTTTTTTTCTAAACATAAGATGTGAAACATGTTTCAATTAAAAATAATGAAATAAATAAATATTTTTTTATTTGAGAAATATTAATTCTGATACCACATCACTTTCTTACAGGAAATCATTCATTTTCAAACTTATTATTTTCCTTCTTTTTCAAATGTTCATCAAAATAATCATTAATTCCTCTTTTTTCCTCACCTGGGTCATAACAATTTCACACACAATTTATGCATTAAAGTCGTAAAGCAACACATAAACCCGACCTCTTCAAACCATAAATAATTTTTCCCACACTAAACCACGATCGCATCTCAATCTAAAAACCCACTATCCATCCCCCAGCCCTTTGATGCCAGCACTTCCGTCGCGCACAAATCAACAATCCGATTGGTTCCAAATTTCCTCTGTTCTCCGGAATTTATGACCCGGACGAAACTGGTTGGCTATTCATCTGGGGCCAAAAACAAGCGACGCGACGCCACTTAATCACGTGACCGCACTTTTACAGCGACATAAATTGAGCCAAATGGCGCGAGTAGGCGAGCGTGAAAAATGAATTTTCGGTTATACGATATACGAATCCAGGCTGCTATGGGATTGGCGACTTTTGGGATGTCACATCGGACGAGGAGATGAAGAAAAGTTTGCGCAACTTCGGCAGTTAATGTAAATAAATGATTGGGGTGAAAGGAAATCTTAAACAGCGTTTTCGTGTTTGCAGGTGAATTGCAGCAAATGATGATTAAAAGAGTTTCAACGCCGGGGAATAGGAGACTGCGTTAGAGTCGGTGTTTGAAGAGACTGTCTCGCAGGTGAACTAATGACAGATTTTCTTTGTTGAGAACTCTTTACCGGTTCTCTTTTGACACTTCATATGAATATTTCACGAACACTGTTCTTTACGTGTCAATTTTAACTTCAAAACTTTAATTTTACTCGTCAGCTTTAAATTTAAAGCTTTCAGTTCAAGCTTTACTCGTGTTTGTAGAAGAAAAATAATGTTGTGAAGTTTTAATTTTCATATTTTAAACTGATAACCTGATATTTTCTGAAACTGAGAGAACTTAGTTTGAACGACACAATGGGAGAAGACAAAATTTGTCCACTAATACCCCAAATGAATGTGTTACAACCCGAATTGGCCGCAAAGAGGTGTGGCCGCGACTTCATTAAGCATGGAATGATGGGTAAGGACGCAAAATGTCCCAACTTGTTCCTAAATGCAGATTGACAGTAAATGTGTTTTGCCTTCCACTCATTCTGCATGCAAAAATGTAATTTTGTAAGGGAAAAAAAATTCGCAGACTAGAATTTGTTTCCATTGTGAAAATGTCTTCCAAGAAGAATTGTTCGTTTAAGAACGAAAATGAGTTTCTTTAATGTTCGAATACTTATGTAATGAGAAGTTGTTAGGTGTTCCTCACTAAATAAGTCAAAATGAAACCGAAATGGGTAAGAATTAGTCTTAACATATCACGTATTTTACGAAGAGTAGTAAAAAAAGTTAGTAAGCGTGTTTTTTTAAACGTGGTTAACTTAAACTAAATTTTTAATCTATTAGTCTACATATCAAATAGATCACACGTTAAAAATTATCAGTACCCCAAACGCCACCTGTCACCAAGGCTGTGAAACACAGTTAAAATTAATGGTTAATATCAACGATTCCTTTTCCGAGGAGTTTAATTTAACCACCTTTGAAATTAAAGCTACTAATAACGCCATGGAGCACAGAGGAGGTACCACCATCAATTCTTACTTTCTGCAACTTTCTCAAAAGTTAACTTAACCGATACGTTAATTTTAATGAGAAAAAATCTTTAGAATAGAATTTGTTTCCTGTAAAACATTCTTCCAAGAAGAATTGTTATTTTAAGAACACAAATGAGTTTCTTTAATGCTCAAAAACTTAATGAGAAGATGTTCGTAGTTTATTATTAAACAATTCAAGACTAAACCGAAACGTGCTAATAATTAATTTGATCGAATAACATATTTTACAAAGTTGTTAAAATTTTAAAAACGTGTCATTAATAAAGGTAGTTGTTTTAAATTAAACTTTTAATCTATTGGCCCACCTATAAAATATATTATACGTTAAAATTAGCTCTAGTCCAAACGCCACCCTTCTCCGAGGCTGTGAAAACTTTAAAATTAACAGTTAATATCAATGCCACCCTTTCCAAGGAATTTAATTTAACCACCTTTACAAATAGCGCTACTAATAACGTCATCTGGAATTGAAGTGAGATACCAACATTTGTTACTTCCTTTCTGCCAATTTTTTCGAGTTTCACCGCTAACTCTCGCAGATGTAGTTAAACTCACATCTTCGCTAATTTTAGCACAATAAGTGCTATATATATATTTATATATAATTTTATTTGGCAATAAATGTGTGTGTGTATAAGATAAAAACTGCAGAATATTTATTTACATCACAAGAGAATCACGACGAGAATGGAAAAGGTGTTTGTCAGAAATACAATTAGCTTGCATAACTCCCTGCACTTCCTGGTTCATAATAGACCATGACCGTCTACGTACTGGGCAGATGTTTCCTTTTCAAGAGATAGGGTTGTCAGCCCTTCGTCCAACTCCCTGGTTTGTCCCTGTACGTCATATGAAATTGTGTCTTACAATTTAAAGTGGATTCCGAATACCCTACAAACATCCATCGCACAATCTATGGCACCAAGCACCAGACAGCTAGTCCCTCGGCCAAAAATCCCTAGCAAGTATAGCAAAGCCATAAATATGGAATTTCACTACATCTAGATTGTCAAGGGCTTCCAAGTAAATGCCATCAAAAACTATTAGCAAAAATTAGAAAACCGGTGAAATTGAACATCGTTATACATGCACACATAGTAAAAGACAGACGACGTAAATTGCAAAGGCAGGTTCTATGCACGAATAGACTGGAAATATAAATCCGTTAAGCGTCCATAAAGATTTTATTTCCATTAGGATTTTGGTGTAGTCCCAAACTGCTTATTTAACATTTAGAAAATTTTATTTGTCCGCTTTTTAACAGTCCATTTAACGTGTCTGCAAACTGTAATTTAACTTTTATTAAAATCAAATGGAATTTCCTTGTAAAAAGAAATATTGTTTAGACAAAGGCAAATCGAGTATAATGAACACATTATTACTAATTACATATTCTTAAAAAAATTCAGAAATTTCGAACCATGAATAATTTTCAGCACTTTTTAACATTTTTAAAAAGTATTCTATGATATATGACATAAAGATTCTTCCTTTAAACACCGATTTGTTCTATTTATCCTTTAACAGATTCGCGCATACCAATTTTAATCATTCAAAGATATAAAAAGTGCAAAATTATAGCATCTCTTTCGTGTCAGCTACAAAATATCCTAATTTTAAAATTTATTTCCATGTAAAATACCTTTCTACCACGTAAATTGCCTTTTCCCTTTTCTTATTTTGTATCAAATTCGCAAGTGCATCAAATTGCATACTATGCGTGATCCCGATAAATGGAAATGAGTATGCAAACAGAACAGAAAGATTTGCATCTCACTTCTTTGACAATTCAGGATCTTTAGATCAGATTTTCGGAAAGATTCAGTTCAATAACTAGGATGTATTTATACATATATATGTATATATATTTCAGAGGTTGGCAATCCAAGTTTCGGATAAAATTCAACTTGAGAATTATATGTTTGGCGATTGGATGTAATATTTTATGTGAAGAATAGTATATTTTGAAATAAATGGCGCGAATTGGACATTTCTTTTAAATTTCGAAACTTTTATTGTTCAAAAAAGAAAATATATAACCAGAAAAAAATACCTCCCAAGTTTTAATGAATAAAACACTGAAATAAAAAATTGATAAAACCTTATATTTGTATTAATAATTCATTAAGATGAATAGAAAAACATACATAATTGGAACGGAAAAAAAACAACCAAAGTTAGAAATAGAATTAAAACGTATTTTTACAAAAAGATTCGGATTAGAAATGTATGCAGACATATTTTAATAATTTTTTAAAATAAAAAAAAGTAAATGCATTTTTCACTGAAATTTGCAGCATGCAAATAATTAATTCCATAGCTTTTTTAAATTCAAAGCAAACATTTAAATGTCACCGGAAATAAGAAAAAAAGTGCACTTTTAATTTAAGTACTTTCTAATTTAAGTATTTAGTACTTTCTAATTAAAGCAATAAATGCAGACATTCTATAATATGAATATTTATTTTTGAACAAATCTATTTTAAAATGTTATTTTACTATCTAAATCTATGAAACATTTTTTTCAAATAATGTAAAAACAGAATCTATAATAATTTTTCTTTTATGCTTTGAAATCATTTTTATTAAAATATTTTTAAAAAAATTAATTAAAGCAAATCATTTCCAACAAACTCATATTTTTATTCAAATATGTAATTTTTAAAATTCATTTGCAAAAAAATATCTGTTTTATAGTAAAGAAAAGAGTTAAATTTTTTTTCAATTTGAGTACTGTAAGAATCTACAGTTCCTCACAAACGTTTTCGCATACGTGTGATTTTCGTTGTAATAACACGAAAAAAAGTAGAAATAATTAAAAATTTGAAACGATTTTTTTTCATAAAAAGAACTGCAATTCATTCCAACAACAACAACAACAAAAATACAATGTGTTTTAAAGGATGTAATATTTTTCACATTTAAACAAATATAAAAGAATATTTTTAAGCCTAAATAAATCTCATAAAAGTATTCTTTTACGAATTAGAAATACATTAAATTCGCGCACTTTATAATACTTTTCGATCGCACTTAAGAAATATTTTTTTAAGCACAGAACGTTATATTAAATAAAATCAATCGTTCAGAAAATTCCATTGCTTTTTTCTAATATATATAAATATAATTAGAATATACAATTAAATAAAACAAGTATATTTTGTTATAAATTTACTAATTAAATATGAATGAGTACTTAAGATTATACTATTAAAAAATTCCTCAAGCAGTTGGTCAAAGTTTTCCCGATCGTTTTTTCTATCTTAAAAAAACTTTATAAAATCATCATAAATTAAGACGTAAGCAAAGCCATCTCAAAAGACTGAAACGATCTCTCGTCTAATCTAATTGACAGTGATCTAACGGGATTTCTAATCTAACTGATAGTGATCTAACATGTTTCTAATCTAACTGATAGTGATAGAGTTTAATTTAAAATTTTACACTAATAGAACCATGTTAGTATATCTTAAAAAATTATTAGATAATTTTTGTTTTCGCAAATTCATAATACATTTCAATTAGAATTACTATTTAACGATTACTTGTAAATATACAATAACTAAAAAAACTACTATATCAAATATAAATTAACACTATTATATTAGAAAGAAAAAGTACAGACACAACTGTTAAGCCTCTTTCCCAAAAATAAATGAATACATTAACATAAAAATCTTACTTTTTAAGTCTTAAACTTCCGTTGCTTTTAATCCCAAGAAAAACATTAGCAATTTTAACGTTTACTTGTAAATATACGAAATGAAACTAAACAAGAAAAAATTTCGCTGAGCCCTCCATTAACACTATTTGCTATTTAGGAGGTCAAAATGGCCCACTAATACCCTAAATACTCTGTGACAACCGAAATTGTCGGATTGGTTATATTAAGAATGGAAAAGGGTAAAAGGACAAACATGTCCGACCTTATTCCTAATGCAGATTGACACTAAAATTGTTTGCTTTCCACTCCTTCTGCATGCAAAAATGTAGTTTTTGTTAGGAAAAAAAAAAAAAAAAATTCTGAGATTATAATTTGTGTCCATTGTGAAAATGTCTTTGCGCTGTATTGTTCCACATGAGTTTCTTTAATGTTCTTAGAACACACATGAGTTTCTTTGTGTTCGAAAAAAGAACACACATGAGTTTCTTCAATGTTCGAAAATTTATGAATGAGTTATTTACTCTAATGTTTCTTCAATGTTCGAAAATTTATGGAAAAAATGAGTTATTCGTACTTCAATTAATGTATTACGAACTAGCTCTAACGAATAAAATATTTTACAAAATTGAGAAAACGTTATTTTTAAACGTGGTTAACTTGTACTAAATTTTTTAATCTATTGTTCCGCCTATAAAATAAAAAAATATATATTTTCCTATTGCAGCTGGCAAACACTTAGACAGTTGTAACAATTTACCCCCTCAGGTGCGTAGGCTCTACGATCCTGTTAGACCGGGACCTAAGGTTTAAAGTGGAAAAAAAAGTGTTCGCATAAGATCTAACCTTTCGCCTATTGCGTTTCCTCACAAAACTGTTCGCTTACGACCTAGAAAAAATATTAAATTCGTCCACTTTATATTAATTTTTAAACGCAGTTAAGAAATATTTTTTAAACGCCGCTCCCAATATTAAATAAAATCGTCTGCTAGAAAATTTCCATTGCTTTTTTCTAATATTTACAAATATAATTAGAATACACAATTTAATAAACCAATCATCATTTGTTATAAATTTATGAATTAAATATGAATCTATAATTGAAAAATGGTTATACTGTTAGAAATACTCAAGCAGTTGTTCAAAGTTTTTCAAACGCTTTTTCCATCATAAAAATTTATAAAAAGCATCATGTAATGTGCAGGTTGCGAAACCAGAATATGACTGTGTGTGGTTGGGTCGAGATATTTGAGGAGCAGGTTAGAGAATTTAAAACTTTATGGACAAACGCACAAACACACCACACACATACAACATTTAACGCATTTATAGACGGATACGTATAGATTCGGGAATGCGAATTGAAAGACATGACTATAGCGAAATGAAGAAACAAACGGATGGAACAAGCAAAGGCAATTTTGGAGCACTCCATTAACACTTATATCAATTAGCGCGCACTTTGCTATTAAGGGGGCAGACGACCAAATGGGTCCACTAATACCCCAAATGACTCTGTTACAACCCGAAGAAGGATTGGCCACGACTTCATTAAGAATGGATGTTGGCTAACTACGAAAAATGTCCCAACTTATTTCTAAATGCAGATTGACAGTAAATGCGTTTGCGTTCCACTCATTCTGCATGCAAAAATGTAATTTTGTAATGGAAAAAAAATTCTTAGATTAGAATTTGTTTTCCATTGTCTAAAATGTCTTCAAGAAAAATAGTTTATTTAAGAACACAAATGAGTTTGTTTAATGTTCGAAAACTTATGTCATGAGAAGTTGTTCGGAGTTGTTAGTTCGTTATTAAATAATTCAAAATTAAACAGAAATGTGTTAATAATTAAAGTTTAAATGAACCGTCTTTTTAATTAACGCATTTACCTCGCACCGAAGTGGGATACCGCCATCAATTCTTCCTTTCTGCAACTTTCGTTCGATTTGGCCGCTAACTCTCGCTAATGCAGTTAAATTCCCAACTCCGCTAATTATGGTACAAACCTAATAATTACTATATATATATAATTATTTAATATCTATTTTTTGGCAATAAATGTGTGGGTGTACAAGACAAAAACTGCAGAATATTTATTAACTGGTGGCGTAAAGATTTTATTTTCATTAGAATTTCGTTGTAATGCTTATTTAACATTTAGCAAATTTTATTTGTCCGTTTTTTACTGCTAATTTTACTTGTCTGCAAAATGTAATTTAATATTTATTAGAAATAAATAAATTTCCCTTGCGAAAAAGAAATATTGTTTGGACAAAAGCAAAATGCTTATAATGAACACATTATTATTAACCATATATACTTAAAAGTTTCAAAAATTTCGAACCGTAAATTATTTTCAGCACTTTTTAGCAAACTGTTTTTTTTTTTTTTAACATTCTACGATATACACTGAAGTGACAAAAGTCATGGGATACCTCTTAATATCGTGTCGGCCCTCCTTTCGCCCGGGAAGTGCAGCAACTCGACGTGGCATGAACTCAACAAGTCGTTGGAAGTCTTCTGCAGAAATATTGAGCCATGCTGTCTCGATAGACGTCCATAATTGTGAAAGCGTTGATGGTGCAGGATTTTGGGCACGAACAGACCTCTCGATGATGTCCCATAAATGCTCGATGGGATTCATGTCGGGCGATCTAGGTGGCCAGATCATTCGTTGGAATTGTCCAAAATGTTCTTCAAACCAATCGCGAACAGTTGTGGCCCGGTGACATGGCGCATTGTCATCCATAAAAATCCCATCGTTGTTTGGGTACATGAAGTCCATGAATGGCTGCAAGTGATCTCCAAGTAGCTGAACATAAGCATTTCCAGTCAATGTTCGGTCCAGTCGCACCAGAGGACCAAGTCCATGCCATGAAAAAACAGCCCACACCATTACGGAGCCACCACCAGCTTGAACAGTGCCTTGCTGACAGTTTGGGTCCATGGCTTCGTGGGGTCTGCGTCACACTCGAACCCTACCATCAGCTCTTACCAACTGAAATCGTGACTCATCGGACCAGGCCACGGTTTTCCATTCATCTAGGGACCAACCGATATGCTCACGTGCCCACGAGAGTCGCTGCAAGCGATGTCGTTCTGTCAGTAAAGGCACTCGAGTCGGTCTTCTGCTGGAATAGCCCAAGAAAGCCAAATTTCTCCGCACAGTTCTAACAGACAAATCCCTTGTACGTCCCACATTCATTTCCGCGGTTATTTGACGCAGTGTTGCTTGTCTGTTAGAATTTACGACTCTTTGCAGACGTCGCCGGTCTCGGTCGTTAAGTGCAGGCGGTCGACCACTGCGCTGTCCATGGTGGGATGTTATGCCTGAAATGTCATACTCTCGGCACACTCTTAACACAGTGGATCTGGGAATAGTGAATTCCCTAACGATTTCGAAATGGCATGACCCATGCGTCTAGCTTCAACTAACATTCCGCGTTCAAAGTCTGTTAATTCCCGTCGTGCGGTCATCATCACGTCAAAACCTCTTCACATGAATAAATTGAACAGAAATGAAAGCTCTGCGAAAGCACTGCGCATTTATACCTGTTCTACGCGATGCTACTGCCATCTGAAAATTTGCATATTGCTATCCCATGACTTTTGTCACTTCAGTGTATGACATAAAGATTCTTCCTTTAAACACTGCTTTCTTCTATTTCTTCTTTAACAGACACGCGCATACCAATTCTAATCATTCAGAGATATAAAACGTGCAATATGATAACATCTCTTTCGTGTCAGCTACATAATACCTTTTTTTTTTTTTTACTTTCTTTCAAGTAAAATACCTATCTGCCCTGTAAATTGCCTTTTCCCTTTTCTTATTTCGTATCAAATTCGCAAGTGCATCAAATTACATTCCATGCGTAATCTCGATAAATGGAAATAAGTGTGCAAACTGAAAAGAAAGATTTGCATCTCACTTCTTTGACAATTTAGGATCTTTAGATCACATTTTCTTGTCTTTGAATTATACGAGAGATATTTCAGCTCAATAACTAGGATGTATTTTTTTATATATATATTTCAGTAGTTGGTAATCCAAGTTTTTGATAAAATTCAACTTGAGAATTATATGTTTGACGATAGGATGAAATATTTTATTCGAAGAATAGTATATTTTGAAATAGAAAAATAGCACGAATTGGACATTTCTTTTTTAAATTCTCACTTTTTATTGTTCAAAAAAGAAATTACATTACATGAAAAAAACAGTAACAAGTTTTAATGAATAAGACACTGAAATATAAGGAAAAAATATAATGGAATTTTATATTCGAAATAATAATTTATTAAGATAAAAGAAAAATATATATATAATTGAAACATGAAAAAAAAAAAAAAAAAAAAAAAAGTTACAAATATAAAAATGGTTAGAAATAGAATTAAAACCTATTTTCCCGAATAGATTTGGTTTAAAAAAATTTATTCAGGCATATTTTAATAGTTTTTTTTTAAAATAAAAAAAAGGAAATGCATTTTCCACTGTAATTCGTAGCATGTAAAATAATTAATTCCATAGTTTTTCGATTCAAAACAAACATTTAAATGTCACTAGAAATAAGATTAAAAAAAGTGACATTTACTTTTTAATTAAAGAAATAAATACTGAAATTCTACAATATGAACATTTATTTTTTTGAACAAATCTATTTTAAAAGGGTTTTTTTATCTGAATCTATGAAACATTTTTCAAATAATGTAAAAACTGAACATAAAATAATTTTTCGTTAATGCTGTGAAATCATTTTTATTATAATATTTATACAAAAAAAAAAAAAATAATTAAAACAAATCATTTTCAGAGAATTCCACGTTTTTATTCAAATATGTAATTTTTAAAATTCATTTGCAAAAAAGATCGGTTTTATAGTAAAGAAAAGTGTTACATTTTTTTTCAATTTGAGTACTGTAAAAATCTAAAGTTCCTCACAAACGTTTTTGCGTACGTGTGATTTTCGTTGTAATAATACGAAAAAAAGTAGAAATAATTAAAAATTTCAAATGATTTTATCATGAAAAAAAAACTGCAATTCATTCAAAAAAAAATACAGTTTGTTTTAAAGGATGTAATAATTTTCACATTTAAATAGATATAAAAGTATATTTTTTAAGACTAAATAAATCTCACAAAAGTATTCTTTTACGAATTAGAAATACATTAAATTCGAGGCACTTTTATAATACGTTTCGATTCGATTTAAAATTTTACACTAATAGAGCCCTGATAGTATATCTTAAAAATTATTAGAATCAGAATAATTATTGTTTTGGCAAATTTATAATACATTTCAATTAGAATTATTATTTAACGATTGCTTGAAAATACACAAAAACTAAAAAACACTGCTCTATCAAAACTAAATTACACACTATGGCATTAGGAAGAACAACTAAAGACACAATAGTATATATTCCCATTCCAACAAATAAATGAATACATTAGCATAAAAAAGCAGCTTTCTTTATTAAGTCTTAAACTTCCGTTATTGTTTTCTCCCCAAGAAAAGCATTACAAATTTTATTTGTTTCCCGCGAAAGCCGCCGCTGTTGCGAAATTAAGAAAGAAACAAAGACGGAAACAAGCAAAGACAATTTCGGAGCCCTCCATTAACACTCATACCATTTAGCGCGCACTTTGCTATTAAGGGAGAGGACGACAAAATGGGTCCACTAATACCCCAAATGACTCTGTTATAACCCGAAATTGTCGGAAAGAGGATTGGACACGAGTTCATTAAGAATGGAAGTTGGGTTAGGACGAAAAACGTCCCAACTTATTCTAAATGCAGATTGACACTAAATGTGTTTGCCTTCCACTCATTCTGCATGCAAAAATGTAATTTTGTAAAGGAAAGAAAAAATTCACAAATTAGAATTTGTTTCCATTGTGAAAATGTCTTCCAAAACAAATTGTTCGTTTAAGAACACAAATGAGTTTCTTTAATTTTCGAAAAACTTATGTAAGGAGAAGTTTTTGTAGCTTATTATTAAATAATTCTAAAATTAAACAGAAATTAGTTAGTAATTAGCTCTAACGAACTACGTATTTTACGTGTTAAGAATGTCGTTGTAAAGAATTTAAAAAACGTGTTATTTTTAAACGTGGTTAATTTAAATTAAATTTTCAATTTATTGTCCCACACATAAAATACATTATATGTTAAAAATTAATGCTAAACTAAACGCCATCTATCACCCGGTTGTGAAGTACCGTTAAAATTAATCGTTAATATCATCACCTCCCTTTCGAAGAGTTTAATTCAACCGTCTTTAAAATGACCTCTTCTATCTCGCATCGAGGTGGAATGCCACCATCAATTCTTCTTTTCGGCAACTTTCGCTCGACTTGATCACTAAATCTCGCTAATGACACTACTGACCATTAAAATTGCTACACCAGCAAGAAATGCAGATAACAAAATGATATTTATTGGACAAATATATTATACTGGAAATAAAAAGTTTTCAAGAAATTTGGGTGCATAATTCCTGAGCCCAGAACTACCACCTCTGGCTGTAACAACAACACTTATACGCCTGGGCAATGAGTCAAACAGAGCATGGATGACATGTACATGTACATATGACCATGCAACTTCAACACGATGCCACAGCTCTTTAACCATAATGACAGGCAACCATGGCAACCATGAACCATGGACCAGATCAACCTGGCAACCATGAACCATGGACCAGATCAACCTGGCAACCATGGACCAGACGTTTTTATTGGTGAGAGATCTGGTGAACGTGCAGACCAGGGCAACAGCCGAACATTTTCCGTATCAAGGAAGGTCCGCACAATACCGGCAACATGCAGTCGTGCATTATCCTACTGAAACTTAGGGTTTCGCAGGGCTCGAATAAAGGATAGAGCCAGGGATCTTAACACACCAGAAATGTAACGCGCACTGTTCAAAGTGCCGTCAATGCGTACAAGAGGTTACCGAGACGTGTATCGAATAGCACCCCATACCATCACGCAAGTGAAGGGCCAATATGATGCTGACGAATACACGCTGCCAATGTGCAGCCACCTCGATGCCGTAAAACAAGGATGCGATCATCTTGATGCTGTAAACAGAACCTGGATCCATCTGAAAAAATGTACGCCTCGCCATTCGTGCGCCCAGGTTCGTCGTTTGTCACACCATTGAAGAATCTCCTGTCTTTGATATAGCTGCAAGGGTAGCCGCAGCCATGGTCTCCGTTGAGCAGCCATGATCTCCGAGCAAACGTCGTCGAACTGTTTCGTGCAGACATTTGTAGTCTTGCAAACGACCCCAATTCTTGACTCATTGCTTGTGACGTGGCTGCACGATCCTTTAAGGCCATGCGGACAACATGCCTGTCTTCTCGTATGCTAGTGATAGTGGAGCGTTGAGATCCAGCACGGAGTTCCGTATTACCATCCTGAAGGCATCGATTCTATATTCTGCTAACATTCCTTGGATCTCGACCGACGCGTGCAGAATTACTGCGATACAATAAACCGCAATCCCGGTACGCTACAATTCGATCTTAATCAGTCAGAAACGTGCTGGTACGGATTTCTGCTTTCACACGAGGCATGACAACAACTTTTCACCAGGCAACAACGTTCAAACGCAATTTGTGTATGAGAAACTGACTGAACAATTTTCTCATTTAAACAGATTGTGTGTGTTTCTACCGGCGCCTGCTTTGTCAGAATGCGCTGAAAAGCTAATCATTTGCATATCACAGCACTTTTTTTCTGTCGTTTAAATTTCACGTCTTTAGCATGTCGCCTTCTTGGTGTAGCAATTTTAATGGTCAGTAGTGTAGAATCTCTAAACACAACGACTAAAGCAGTTAATGGAATCTATTTTGCATCAAAAATGAAACAAACTTCAATTGATTAAAAATTATTCCAAAGAAATTTCTTAAAGTTCTTGGGTATTTTCATGTGCTTTCAAGTAAATTCCATAAAAAAAAAAATAGCAGCAAAATTAGAAAATGTGATAAAAGGAAAATCGTTAAACATGCACAAAACATACTAGTATAAGACAGACGACGAAAATTGCAGAGGCAGTTCTATACACGGGAAGGCTAGAAGTAAAGATAAATCCATTAAGTGACCGTAAAGAATTTATTTTCATTAGAATTATTTTATAAACACATACTATTTATTTAACGTTTAGAAAATATTATTCGTCTCTTTTTTACCTGCTAATTTAACGAGTCTTCAAACTGTAATTTAACGTTTATTAAAAATAAATAGTTGCAAAATGAAATACTGTTTGGACATAGGCGAAATACTTATAATAAACACATCGTTATTAACCACATATTCTTAAATGTTTTTACACCACATATTCTTAAATGTTTTCCGTAAATTATTTTCAGTACTCTTCAACAATTTTTAAAAAATATTCCAAAATATATGATATAAAGATTCCTCCTTTAAACACTGCTTTCTTATATTTCTTCTTTAACAGACACGCGCATAATAATTCTAATCATTCAGAGATATAAAACGTGCAAAATGGTACTATTTCTTTCATGTCAGCTACATAATATTTTTTTTCAACTTTCTTTCCAAGTAAAATATCTATCTACCCTGTAAATTGCCTTTTCCCCTTTCTTATTTCGTATCAAATTCGCAAGTGCATCAAATTGCATGCCATGCGTGATCTCGATAAATGGAAATGAGTATGCAAACGGAACAGAAAGATTTGCATCTCACTTCTTTGACAATTTAGGATCTTTAGATCAGATTTTCTTGTCTTTGAATTATACGAGAGATATTTCCAAAAATTCTGCTCAATAACTAGGAAGCATTTTTTTGTTTATGTATTTCAGTAGTTGGTAATCAAGTTTCGGATAAAATTCAACTAGAGAATTATACGTTTGGCGATTGGATGGAATATTTTATTCGAAGAACAGTATATTTTGAGATAGATAAATGGCGCAATTGGACATTTCTTTTTAAATTTCGCACTTTAAATTGTTTAGAAAAGAAAACATATAAACAGAAAAAAAATCTCCCATGTTTAAATGAATAATACACTGAAATATAGGAAAAAAAAATTTAATGGAACTATATATTCGGAATAATTTATTAAGATAAAAATATAAAAATAAAAATATAATTGAAATAGGAAATAAAAAAGACTTACAAAAATAAAAATGGTTAGAAACAGAATTAAAACGTATTTTTACAAAAAGATTTGATTTAGAAATTCATTCAGACATATTTTAACGTTTTTTTTTTTTTTTTTTTTTTTTTTTAAAAAAAAAAAAAAAAAAATTATTTTCTGATGAAATTTGCAGCATGCAAAATAATTAATTATGTGTTTATGTGTTATTATCATTATGTGTTAAAAATTAACATGAACCCAAATGCCACCTTTCGCCGAGGCTGTGAGGCTTTGTTAAAATTAAAGGTAAATTTTAGAGTCCTTCCTCTCCTAATATAAGCGGCCTTATAGCATTGGCTAGATGGTACCAAAGGCTTCACGTTCGAATCCCGGCGGTGGCATGGTTGAATTAGTGGAAATAGTGGAACATAAAATAGTGGAACATAGTGGTTCGGAATTCACGTTAAACTGTAGGTACCGGTCTAATTAGCCCAAAATGTGAACAAAATGACCACGGAGCGACAAACCAAATAAAACCTAATTTAACCACCTTTAAAATTACCTCCTACAAAAAACTTCATTTGCCATTGCGGTGGAATACCACCATCAATTCTTCTTTTCGGCAAATTTTTGTTCGAATTAACCGCAATTAAAATTATTATTTAAAGATTACTTGTAAATATAAAAAAAAAAAAAACTGCCGTATAAAAATATATATTATACACTATGGTATTAGAAAGAAAAACTAAAGACACAATAGTATAAACGACTTTTCCAACAAATAAATGAATGCATTAGAATAAAAAGCAACTTTCTTTATTAAGTCTTAAACTTCCGTTGCTTTTTTCCACTAAGAAAAAGCATTAGCAATTTTATTTGTTTTTCCTGCGAAAGCGGCCGCTGTTACGAAATTAAGGAAGAAACAAAGACGGAAACAAGCAAAGGCAATTTTGGAGACCTCCATTAACACTCATACCATTAGCGCACTTTGGTATGAAGGGGGAGAGGAGACGACAAAATGGGTCCACTAATACCCCAAATGACTCTGTTACAACCGAAATAGTCGCAAACAGGATTGGCCACGACTTCATTAAGAATGGAAGGTAGGTAAAGACGAAAAATGTCCCAACAACCAATGTCCCAAACCTCCTAAATGCAGATTTACACTAAATGTGTTTGCATTCCACTCATTCTGCATGCCAAAATGTAATTTTGTTAGGAAAAAAAATATCCTTAGAATAAAATTTGTGTCCATTGTGAAAATGTCTTCCAAGAAGAATGGTTTGTTTAAGAACACAAATGAGTTTCTTTAATGTCCGAAAACTTATTTAATGAGAAGTTGTTCGGAGTTTATTATTAAATAATTCAAAATTAAACCGAATAATTAGCTCGAACGAGCCACGTATTTTACGGAGACTTGTACGAAAAATTAGAAAACGTGTTATTTATAAACGTACGTAACTTTTAAACTAATCTTTTAATCTATTGTCTCTTCTATAAAATCAAATATATTATATGTTAAAAATTAACCTAAACCAAACGCCACCTATCACCAAGGTTGTGAAGCACCGTTAAAATTAACGGTTAATATTAAGGATTCCCTTTCCGAGGAGTTTAATTTAACCACCTTTACAATTAGCGCTACTAATAATGTCATCTAGCATTGAGGTGGGATACCATCATCAATGAAGTAATTGATGGTGGTATTCCACCCCAGTGCTAGATGACGTTATTATGAATTTTCGGCAACACACTAACTACATTAGCAAGAGTTGGCTGTGAAGAAACTAACAACTACGCTAATTTTAGCACAAGACTAATAAATACTATATATATATATATATATATATATATACATATATATATATATTATGTGGCAATAAATATGTAGATGTACAGAACAAAAACGGCAGAACACTTATTTGTATCACAAGAGAATCACGGCGAAAATGGGAAAGGGATTTGAGAAAATATAATTAGTTTGTGTAGCTAACTAACTACTACAGTCCATGTTGAACCATAGCCGTTCGCCTACTGGCAGATTCGAAACAAGAGATGTTTTCTTAGTTTCCTTTAAGTAGATTCGAAACACCGCAAACATCTTTGTCACCGGCGGAATTCGAACGCGAAACCTGTTACACCGAGCTCTAGTTTCTCGGCTTTCAGGCCTCTAGCTAGTAAAAAACAAAGCCATTATAAAAGGATTGCACTACATATAGATTTTCATGATCTTCCAAGTAAATTACATAAAAAAAACATCACCAAAAAAAAAAACATCGTCAGTCGTTAAACGTGCACATATCGTAAAAGATAGATGACGAATATGGCAGAGGCACTTCTAGAATAAAGGCTAGAAATAAAGATAAATCCGTTAAGTGTCGTAAAGAGTTTATTTTCCTTAGAAATTTTGTAATCACAAACTCTTATTTAACGTTCAGAAAATTTTACTCGTCAGCTTTTTTTGCTAAACTGTAAATTAACGTGTATTAAAAATAAATGGATTTCCCTTTCAAAAAGAAATACCAAAAAATTCTGTTTGGACCAAATACTTATAATAAACACATCATTATTAACCACATAATATTAAAAGTTTCACAAATTTCTCTAGATCTGAAAGTTCGAAACGTAAATGATTTTAATTCTTTTAACATTTTTAAAATATATTCTAAGATATATGATATAAAGATTCTTTCTTTAAATATTGCTTTCTTCTATTTCTTCTTTAACAGACACGCGCATACCAATTCTAATCATTCAGAGATATAAAACGTGCAATATGATAACATCTCTTTTAGTGTCAGCTACATAATACTTTTTTTTCAACTTTCTTTCCAAGTAAAATACCTATCTACCCTGTAAATTGCCTTTTCCCTTTTCTTATTTCGTATCAAATTCGCAAGTGCATCAAATTGCATGCCACGCGTGATCTCGATAAATGGAAATGAGTATGCAAACAGAACAGAAAGATTTGCATCTCACTTTTTTGACAATTTAGGATCTTTAGATCAGATTTCCTTATTTTTGAATTATACGAGAGATATTTCAGAAAAGATTCAGCTCTTGAGCTAGGATGTATTTGTTTTTTTTTTTTATATATTTTCGTAGTTTGTAATCCAAGTTTTGGATAAAATTCAACTTGAGAATTATATGTTTGACGATTGGAAGAAATATTTTATTCGAAGAATAGTATATTTTGAAACAGGTAATTGGCGCGAATTGGACATTTCTTTTTCAAATTTCGTTCTTTTTATTGTTCAAAAAAAAAAAATATATGAGCAGAAAAAAGCTCCCAAGTTTTAATGAATAAGAACTGAATTATAAGAAAAAAATGTGGTAGAATTTTATATTCGAATAATAATTTATTAAGATAAAAAGCGAGAAAAAAATATATATAATTGAAAATATATATAATTGAATTTTTTTTTAAACACAGCTCGCCATATTAAATAAAATCGTTTGCTTAGAAAATTCCATTGCTGTGTTCTAATATTTACTAATATACTTAGAACATTCAATTAAATAATTCAACTATAGTTTGTTATAAATTTACAAATTGAATATGAATTTGTACTTGAGATTATACTATTAAAAAAATCCTCAAGCAGATTCAGCTCTTGAGCTAGGATGTATTTGTTTTTTTTTTTTATATTTTCGTAGTTTGTAATCAAGTTTTGGATAAAATTCAACTTGAGAATTATATGTTTGACGATTGGAAGAAATATTTTATTCGAAGAATAGTATATTTTGAAACAGGTAATTGGCGCGAATTGGACATTTCTTTTCAAATTTCGTTCTTTTATTGTTCAAAAAGAAAAATATATAAGCAGAAAAAAAAGCTCCCAAGTTTTAATGAATAAGAACTGAAATATAAGAAAAAAAATGTGGTAGAATTTTATATTCCGAATAATAATTTATTAAGATAAAAAGCGAGAAAAAAATATATATAATTGAAAATATATATAATTGAATTTTTAAACACAGCTCACGCCATATTAAATAAAATCGTTTGCTTAGAAAATTCCATTGCTGTGTTCTAATATTTACTAATATAATTAGAACATTCAATTAAATAATTCAACTATAGTTTGTTATAAATTTACAAATTGAATATGAATTTGTACTTGAGATTATACTATTAAAAAATTCCTCAAGCAGATGGTCAAAGTTTTCCAAACGCTTTTTTTGTTCTGAAATTTTATAAAAAACATCATAGATTAAGACGTACGCAAAGCTATCTCAAAAGAATGTAACGAACTCTCGTCTAATCTGATTTACACTGATCTAATGGATCTAATTGATCGTGACCGAATGGATTTCTAATCAAACTGATAGTGATAGAACGGATTTCTAATCAAACTGATAGTGATCGAACGCATTTCTTTCCCAACTGATAGTGATCGAACGCATTTTTTTCTAACTGATAGTGATTTAACTGATTGCTAATCTAATTCATAGTGATCTAACCGATTTCTAATGTAAATTATAGTGTTATAACGGACTTCTAATCTTACTGATAGCGATATAACGTATTTCTAATCTAACTGATAGTGATAGAGTTTAGTTTTAAATTTTACACTAATAATACAATAATAGTCTATCTTAAAGAATAATGGGATCAGGATAATTTTTGTTCTTACAAATGCACAACACATTTCAATTATAATTATTATTTAACGATTACTCGTCAATATATAACAACCAAAAAAAAAAATTTTCTATCAAAAATAAATTACACACTAAATGTATTTAGAAGAAAAACTGGAGACACAACAGTATAAACAACAAATAAATGAATACATTAGTATAAAAATGCACCTTTCTTCATTAAGTCTTAAACCTTTGATGCTTTTTCACCAAGAAAAACATTAGCCATTTTATTTATTTCCTGCGAAAGTGGCCGCTGTTGCCAAATTAAGACAGAAACAAAGACGGAAACAAGCTAGGAGCAATTTTGGAGCCCTCCATTAACACTCATACCATTTAGCGCGCAATTTGCTATGAAGGGGATGACAAAAATGGGTCCACTAATACCCCCAAATGACCCTGTTACAACCGAAACGGTCGCAAAGAGGGATTGGCCACGACTTCATTAAGAATGGAAGTAGGGCTAGGACGAAAAATGTCCGAACTTATTCCTAAATGCAGATTTACACAACATTTGTTTGCCTTCAACCCATTCTGCATGCACAAATGTAATTTTGTTAGGAAAAAAAATAATATTCTGAGATTATAATTTGTGTCCATTGTGAAAATGTCTTGCAAGAAGAATTGTTCGCTTAAGAACACAAATGAGTTTCTTTAACGTTCGAAAACTTATGGAATGAGTTGTTCGTACTTCGTTATTACTGTGTTACGAACTAACTCTATTTTACAAAGATTATTATTATTATTATTTATTTATTTATATTTTTTTAAATATTTTACAAAGTTGAAAAAAATTTAGAAAACGTTATTTTTAAACGTGATTAACTTAAACTAAACTTTTAATCTATTGTCCCGCCTATAAAATAAAAAAAAAAAAAAAAATATATTTTTCCTAATGCAGCTGGCAAACACATAGACAGTTGTCTTCGATGCCGTAAGGTAAAGCGCTGCACCGACGTTATTTTCTTGACATCACCCATAAGGTTCGCATAGCTCGAAGATAAGGTACGGACGCGGAGTAACAATACCCCCTCAAAGTTCTACGATCCTGTTAGACCGGGACCTACGGTTTAAAGTGGAAAAAGTGTTCGCTTAAGATCTAACCTTTCTCATATTACGTTTCCTCACAAAAGTGTTACCTTACGATCTAGAAACGCAGTTAAGAAATATTTTTTTTTTTTTGCAGCTCCCAATATTAAATAAAATCGTCCGCTTAGAAATTTCCATTGCTTTTTTCTAATATTTATAAATATAATTAGAATATACAATTTAATAAACCAATCATCATTTGTTATAAATTTATGAATTAAATATGAATCTATATCACTTAAAAATGGTTATACTGTTAAAAATTACTCTAGCAGTTGGTCAAAGTTTTTCAATCGCTTTTTCATCATAAAAATTTATAAAAAGCATCATGTAATGCGCAGGTTGAGAAACCAGATTGTGACTGTGTGTGGTTGGGTCGAGATATTTGAGGCTCAGGTTAAAGAACTTAAAACTTTATGGACAAACGCACAAACACACCACACACATACAACATTTAATGCATTTATTGATGGATACGTATAGATTCGGGGATGCGAATTGAAAGAAATGAGTATTGCAAAAGGAAAAAACAAAGACGGAAACAAGCAAAGGCAATTCTGGAGCCCTCCATTAACACTCCTATCATTTAGCGCGCACTTTGCTGTTAAGAAGGGGGAGGGGGGAGGAAGACGACAAAATGGGTCCACTAATACCCCAAATGACTCTGTTACAACCCGAAATGGTCGAAAGAGGATTGGCCACGACTTCATTAAGAATGGAAGATGGCTAACGACGAGAAATCCCCCAAATTATTCCTAAATGCAGATTTGCACTAAATTTGTTTTGCTTTCCACTCATTCTGCATGCAAAAATGTAATTTTGTAAATGAAAAAAAAAAAAAAAATTTAGACTAGAATTTGTTTCCATTGTGAAAGTGTTTTCCAAGAAGAATGGTTCGTGTAAGAATACACATGAGTTTCTTTAATGTCCGAAAACGTATGTAATGAGAAGTTGTTCGGAGTTCGTTGTTAAATAATTCAAAATTAAACAGAAATGTGTTAAGAATTAGCTCGAACGACCCACGTATTTTACGAAGACTTGTACAAAAAATTAGAAAACGTGTTATTTATAAACGTATCTTCACTTTCCGAGGAGTTTAATTTAACCACCTTTACAATTAGCGCTACTAATAATGTCCTCTAGCATTGAGGTGGAATACCACCAACAATGAAGTAATTGGTGGTGGTATTCCACCCCAGTGCTAGATGACGTTATTATGAATTTTCGGCAACACTTCCGACTCTTCACAGCTAACTCTTGCTAATGTAGTTAATCTAAAAACTACGCTAATTTTAGCACAAGACTAATAAATATAATATATAAATATATTAATATAATTTTATGTGTCAATAAATATGCAGATGTACAGAACAAAAACTGCATAATATTTATTTGTATCACAAGAGAATCACGGCGAGAATCGGAAAGGGATTTGCGAAAATACTATTAGCTTGTGTAGCTAACTAACTAATCCCCTGGTACTGCAGTCCATGTTGAACCATAGACGTTCGCTTACTGGCAGATTCAGAAACAAAAGATGCTTTCTTAGTTTCCTTTAAGTAGATTCCGAAACACCATAAACATCTTTGTCACCGGCGGAATTCGAACGCGAAACCTGTTACACCGAGCTCTAGTTTCTCGGCTTTCAGGCCTCTAGCTCGTATAGCAAAGCCATTATAAAAGGATTACACTACATATAGATTTTCATGGTCTTCCAAGTAAATTACATAAAAAAATATCGCCAAAATTAGGAAATGCGATGAAATTGAATGTCGTTAAACGTGCACATATCGTAAAAAATAGATGACGAATATGGCAGATTCACTTCTAGAATAAAGGCTAGAAATAAAGATAAATCCATTAAGTGTCCGTAAAAGAGTTTATTTTCCTTAGAAAGTTTGTAATCACAAACTGTTATTTAACGTTCAGAAAATTTTACTCGTCAGCTTTTTTTGCTAAACTGTAAATTAACGTTATTAAAAATAAATGGATTTCCCTTTTAAAAAGAAATACCAAAAATACTGTTTGGACCAAATGCTTATAATAAACACATCATTATTAACCACATAATATTAAAAGTTTCACAAATTTCACTAGATCTGAAAGTTCGAAACATACATTATTTTTAATTCTTTTTAACATTTTTAAAATATATTCTATGATATATGATATAAAGATTATTTCTTTAAATACTGCTTTCTTCTATTTCTTCTTTAACAGACACGCGCATACCGATTCTAATCATTCAGAGATATAAAACGTGCAATATGATAACATCTCTTTCGTGTCAGCTACATAATACCTTTTATTTTACTTTCTTTCCAAGTAAAATACCTTTCTACCCTGTAAATTGCCTTTTCCTTTTCTTATTTCGTATCAAATTCGCAAGTGCATCAAATTGCATGTCATGCGTGATCTCGATAAATGGAAATGAGTATGCAAACAGAACAGAAAGATTTGCATCTCACTTTTTTGACAATTTAGGATCTTTAGATCAGATTTTCTTATTTTTGAATTATACGAGAGATATTTCAGAAAAGATTCAGCTCTTGAGCTAGGATGTATTTGTTTTTTTTATATATTTCGTAGTAGATAATCCAAGTTTTGGATAAAATTCAACTTGAGAATTATATGTTTGGCAATTGGATGGAATATTTTATTCGAAGAATAGTATATTTTTGAAACAGGTAAATTGCGCGAATTGGACATTTCTTTTCAAATTTCGCACTTTTATTGTTAAAAAAGAAAATATATAAGCAGGAAAAAAGCTCCCAAGTTTTAATGAATAAGAACTGAAATATAAGAAAAAAATGTGATAGAATTTTATATTCGAATAATAATTTATTAAGATAAGAAGAGAGAAAAAAATATATAATTGAAACAGGAAATAAAAAAGACAAGATAGAATAGAATAAATAGAATTAAAATGTATTTTTATAAAATGATTTGGTTTAGAAATTTATTCAGACATATTTTAATGATTTTTTAAAATAAAAAAAAAAAAAAAGAAATACATTTTCACGGAAATTCGTAGCATGCAAAATAATTAATTCCATAGTTTTTCTATTGAAAACAAACATTGAAATGTCACTAGAAATAGGAATTTAAAAAAAATGACGTTTAGTTTCTAATTAAAGAAATAAATACAGAAATTCTACAATATGAATATTTATTTTTGAACAAGTGTATTTTAAAATAGTCTTTTTTACTATCTAAATCTTTGAAACATTTTTT
The DNA here is from genome assembly GCA_021605095.1 of Caerostris extrusa. Lineage (NCBI taxonomy): Eukaryota > Metazoa > Arthropoda > Arachnida > Araneae > Araneidae > Caerostris > Caerostris extrusa. The sequence goes on along the minus strand of BPLR01011566.1, from coordinate 26,096 downwards.
CAAGTAATGTAAAAACTGAATCTATAATAATTTTTCTTTTATGCTTTGAAAGCATTTTTATTAAAATATTTGTACAAAAAAATTAATTAAAACAAATAATTTCCAAAGAACTCGCATTTTTATTCGAATATATACGTTTTTTAAAATTCATTTGCAAAAATATTTGTTTTATATTAAAGAGAAGAGTTAAATTTTTTTCAATTTGATTCAGGATTGCAAAAATCACAAATGTTTTCGCATACGTGTGATTTTCATTATAATTCCAAAAAAAAAATAGAAATAATCAAAAATTTCAAATGATTTTAACATGAAAAGAATTTCAATTCATTCAAAAAATACAGTGTGTTTTAAAGGATGTAATATTTCTCACATTTACAAAATTTTTAAAAATATTCTTTAAGCTTAAATAAATCTCACAAAAGTGTTCGCTTACGATTTAGAAATACATTAAATTCGACCACTATTCGTATATTAATTTTTGATAGCAGTTTAAAAAAAAAATTTTAAAGCACTGCTTGGTATATTAAATAAAATTGTCTGCTTAGAAAATTACATAGCTTTTTTTTTAATATTTATAAATATAACTAGAATATACAATTAAATAAATAAAAAATAGTTTGGTATAAAATTACAAATTAAATATGAATTTATACTTAGGAAAGATTATACTATAAAAAAGTCCTCAAGCATTTGGCCAAATTTTTCCAATCGCTTTATCTTTAAAAAAAACTTTATGAAAATCATCAGGTAATGTGCATGTTGGGTAACTTGAGTTGTTGAGTTGTTGATGCACAGGTTGGAGAACACACAGCTTTATTGACAAGCGCACAAACACACCATACACACATAATTGCAGACATATACGACTTATCACATTTAAAAGAGATAAATAAAGATTCGCGGAAGACTCCACTTCTAAATCGAAAACACAAAACACGGCTAAGCGCAGAGTGCGTGAAATATACTTTTTCCCCGGGATGAGAGTCTCAAGTCAACTAATGCAGTGTTGTGCGCTAAATAAATTTCTTCTCCGGATGAGTGATTGTAAACTAAACGTTTCTGAACGGAGCGCAGGTTGCAAAGTACTTCCTCTCGAGTGAGAGTCTCAAGGCCGACTGACCATTTCTCCTGAACACCAAAGGGCGGCACTCTTGACCGTGTGTAAGATAAAGCATAGTTGGAATCATAGATGAAGCCGTGAATATAGATATTTCAAGCAATGAAACCAACTGTTGTTCGAAAAGGAGCAAGATTAATGCCTATAAATCATAGAACAGAAATTCAAGAATGTTATGAATTATGTGTGAACTCCAAATATTTCAAAGAATAATTCGATCAACCTAGAATCTTCATCTAGTGGGAAGGAAGAAATCATTTATAAGTGTAAGGATAAAAAAAAAAAACTTTCAATTTTTATCTGCCGAAAGCATAAAGGAAAATGTTTTTACAGTGTTATATTTGCTAATGAAAACAAATATAATAAACTCAAACCACGTGAATGCATAATAGTTTGGAAAAAAAAATAGAATGAAGAATTAACAAGTAATATATGAAAATATTTTTTAAGTCAATTCCTACTTTTTTCACACTCTATTGCAGAAAGTCCCTTATAAATAATTTTCATTCATTTTTTTAAAGTTTATCTGGCGTCATCTATTGCTAGATACATGCGACTTAAATCTAAAAAAAAAAACAAAAATTAATGAATTAAATTTAATGAATGTATTAATATTTTAAAAAACTGTATTAACATTCAGTGTCATCCACTACAAGTTAAAAAAATGTCTTTGAACTTGAGTGGATGAATAAAAAGTATTTTATGAACGATTGAAAATTTGAACAAGATATATATATGAGAGTGTGAGCTAATAGAAGGAATTGAAAAAAAAAAAATTAGAACTTCTTCCGTTGATTAAAGTGATGATGCAAGAGTTGTGTCGCATGTTGTTTGTTGGAATAGGTAAGTTGGCATTTTTTGATGGCACCATGGATCAAAAAATGTATATTGATTTAATAAATGAAAATTTAAGGCTACGAACAAGAAACTACGATCTGCAGAGTAATTCGCTTGTAGTTGCTTTACAACTACAAAGAAATCATTCATCACTTGTTACATTGATTAAAATGGTGGAGCAAGAGTTGTGGTTGCATGTTATTTGTTGGATTAGGTAAGTTTGAATTTATTGATAAAACCATGGAATTATAAATATATATTGATTTATTAAACGAAAGTTTAAAGCCATAAACCGGAAACTTCGACATGCAGTTCGCTTGTAGTTGCCTTACAACTATAAAGAAAAAAATTAAAATAATTCTCCAGCCCCAAAATTTGATCACAATCTAATACATTTGACCAGAATCATAGAAATGAATCCCTACAATCAACAATTAAAGCAGTATCCGGAATCTGATTTTTATCAAAAACGAATCACATTTCAAATTTACTAAAAATTAGAGAAAACGTTAACAAAAAAATCTTAAAAGTCCATGGATAATTAGTTAAGAACAAAAAATTGCTAACATAGCATGAAAAAAGCAGAACAATGATTTTAATTCAACTTATTTGTTATGATCCGAAATGTTTGTGAATTATATTCAACTTTTTATCGTGTATTACAGTATTTACACTCAAGAGCCAAAACATTATGACCACCCCTACATTTTGCAATGAACTCGCCTGGATGACGTGGAAGGCACGTGATCAGATGAAAGTGGTATTTAACTGGTATTAAGTGGTGGTATTAATCCATTCCAAGGCGGGTTGAAGCTGTGTTGCGCGCCAAAAGTGGGCCAACTCGTTATTGACAGGTGGTCATAATGTTTTCGCTCTTGAGTGTAAATAGATTTATTTTAAATAATTAAGACAAAATGCAAATAATAGGAACATGTTCCTTTTAAATTGTTTCAAGACAATAAATTCTCTTGTTTTTTTAATCAATTTTTATTCTAATATTTTGCATATATTGTGTGGTACTAATTATTTGAAATATTTTTATTAACTTAAAATTATTTAGAAAATAATACTGGAAATGAATTCCTATAACGCTTAAAATACCAAAATATTTTGACATTTTTAAGAGAATATCTTCTTTGTTAGATTACGTTAAAAACTTAAATTTTTTTATAAAATTAAATTAACAATCATTTATTATCCTGTGCGAACATAATGTCATGGTTAGAGGTATCCAAATATGTGAAGGTATAAAATAAAAAAATAAGTACGAATATAAATTATTTTTTAAAACAGATTAATTTTATCGTGCAACACGAGACTCTTTGATTTCAAAAACCTTTTTTAAAAAAATAAATTTCTAATTTTTCAATGATTTTATTTATGTGGGTTTGTAAAATTGGCAGGAAATATGTATTTGTTAAATACAACGATCGACCCATATCAAGTCACGTGCTCTGCAGTTCATTTTGGGTTGTCTGGCTTTTTATTATTCATTATTATTTCATTATTGATTACAGATTATTATTTCAATATTCTCAAAATAGTGTCTAGGGAATTAGTTTATGTTTATGAAAGTTAATTGAACCAATATTTAACAGATTCTCTGTTTGGATTGGGTAGTGCTTCTTGTAGTATTTGAACAATTGCTTCTTTATAAAGTTCTAGAGTTTTTAAATTTTATTAAATTACTGTCGCTATTGTAGTGGATAACTCTCGTGAGGATTCTACATTTTAGGGTTTCGATTTCGCCAAGTTTCTTTCCGCGCCAAATGTAATCGCCAAAATCGCAGTATTTTGTAGTCGCAACAGCCATTTCGTTTTTAGTAGAAAACTTGGCGAAAACCGCAAGAGAAAAAAAAAAAAAAAACGCCAACTAAACAAGCTGTAGTCTAAAGTGCAGAACTCGGCAAAATCGCAGAATAGGGACCGCTGGGATTTGGCTTCAAAATTCTTTTCACCAGTCTAAAACAACTGTAAAGTGTTGGGTAAAGGTTTGAAAACCCTTCCCAGTAAAAACGAAACATCGCCTCTCTCGAAAATCTACCAGCAGGGCAGACGGACTTTGCCAACCATGGGGCTGTTGCGCCAATAAAGAAAGAAGAAAAAAAGGCGTTAATTAATAAAGCCCTATTATAATTATGCATCACGAATTCATACTGGAAATTATACAGTTCATGAGACCCTGAGGCAGTCGAGTGCACTGCTCTAAGTTTGTTTTCAGGGCTTGGATGATTCTAGGAGCAGAAAACGAAAAATTATCCTTTTTACAGTCTCCTACACATGTTCTATGGAGTTTAGCTTATAAATGATCTGGTTTGGACAAACCGTTAAGCAGCCATTAATTAAACTCTGCTTACATTCTTTAGATTCAATTTTATAACCATCCAGTTCTTTCGTTAGAAATTCGTTTCATGTATTTAAAATAAATTAGACTTTATTTTAAAACTTAGACTTTAGTGACTTTTGTTTTAGACTTAGGTGGCATAAAGATTCACAATGTTTTTTCTACATATGTTTGAACATTACCAAGTTAAACTTCAAACAAAAACATTCCAAGTTTAAATGTAATTAATAACTTCCAATTATTTATTTCACTAACAGAAAAATATTTGTTTCAACAGGATAAAAAAAAGAGAAAAGTAGATGAAAATCAAAGAAGAAAAATAACTGGTAAATTATGAGTAGACATTCCTTTTAAAAACTGAAAAGTATATCTTAAATGAAATTGAAAACTTGGAGAATAGGGAAAGAAGAACAAATAGAAAATAGAAAAAATAAAAAACAATAGTATAAAACAAAAAATAAAGACGAAATATTTTCTCTTTCGCCTATTTCTTGCTGAAAAAAAAATACCAGGGACTTAAAACGAAAGAAATTTAATCTGCATCGACGGGAAATTTATTTCAAAACGCCCTGTTCTGGACAGAAGAGTTGGAAATAAAAACAAAAATAAAACGGAACAGCCATCTAAAAGCAGATCTGTCAAAAATTTTGAGAAACCCTCGAATATAATAACAGATGAAGGCGGCTAATTTAGAGTGAGCAGGGAAAAGGATGGGAAAAATCCACTTTTCAACATTCTCTTGAAAGGGAGTATCAGAAGCAGTGAGAGAGTAGGTGCGAAATATTTCGTTATCGCGATAGAATTTCTTTTCTTTTTAATAGTATGAGAAGCAATGGATTGTTTGCGATGAAGAGATTTTCATAGGGCGCGATAGCATGCAAGCTAAAACAGAATAGAATAGAATTTTCGAGCAAGTGTGAAATTTTTGAATTTACTAAATTGATTTTCTGTAGATTCTGAGATGAAACATAATATTGTATTTAATGAACAGTGATTTGTAAACCTTTCTCTGGCCGTATATTTTGTGAGTTCATGTCCCGAATGCCAAAGATGTTTGTTGTGGTTCGGAATCCACTTTAAGATAAATTGTCTAAATGACTGTAAAGTTTGGGTGTAAAGAAGACAACCCTACCCCGAGTAAATAAAACATCTCCAGCCTGTCAAAATCTGGCATTATTCGTCACATTTTATTAATAAATAAGAAGAAGAAGAAAATCAGTTAATAAAACCATTACAAAATTAAATTCCTACTGAGATATATGACTTCATGAAGGGGAGGAGGATCTGAAGGTCGGATGCACTGGCTCGGTATTTAAGTTTGTTTTGAGTCTGGATGATCATAGGAAGCAGAAGACGAAGAATTATCTTTCCTACAGCATCCCACACATGCTCTAAATTTAGCTCAAGAGTCTGTTTACAATCCTCAGCCGCACAATGAATCTGTTTATATTCTTTAGATTGAATTAAACCATAACCATCCTGTTCTTTTGTTAGAAAGGCATTTCATGTTTTTAAAATATTTTATTTTCTTGGACTTTTACCCTCGTGACATAAAGATTCATACAGTATTTTTGCGAGCTGGCAAACATTAGCAAGAAATTATTTCACATTCAAATTTAGATTATTTGAATTTTCTGGTACCTTCAAAAATTTATTTCACTAAAAAATAATTAAGAAATTATTTCCTATTATCATATTTTTCTAATATTAAAAAATATTTTAAAAAATTATCAAAAAAAATTTATTTCCTAAAGAAATTTTGTTCTAAGTTTGAAAATCAAGGCAGAAAAAAATAATTTTAAATGAAAAACCTTCCTTTTAAAACCTGAAAATATATCTTAAATGAAAAAAACCAGGAGAATAAGGAAAAAAATATAAACTAAAAATATAAAAAGACGAAATATTTTCTCTTTCGCCTATTTCTTACTGAAAAAAATACCAGGGACTTAAAACGAAAGAAATTTAATCTGTATCGACGGGAAATTTATTTCAAAACGCCCTGTTCTAGACAGAAGAGTTGGAAAAAGTAAAAAACAAAAATAAAACGCAGCCATCTAAAAGCAGAGCTCCTATAAATTGTGAAAAACCCTCGAATATAATAACAGATGAAGCCGGCTAATTTGGAGTGAGACAGGGAAAAGGATGGAAAAAATCCACTTTAAAATTTTCAACATCCTCTTGAAAAGGAGTATCAGAAACAGCGAGAGAGTGGGTGCGAAATATCTCGTTATCGTGATAGAATTTCTTTTCTTTTAAATAGTAAAACGCAATGGATTGTTTTTTCGATCTTTGAGATTTTTATAGGGCGCGATAGCAATACCAGGTTAAAACAGAATAGAATTTTCGAGTAAATGTGAAATCTTTGAATTTCTAAATTGATTTTCTGTAGATTCTGAAATGAAACAAAACTTTGTACTTAATGAACAGTGTTTATAAAACCTTTCCAATATTCTGCCGTGGTTATTTTTGAAAGATGCAGAACAAGTAAGGAAAAAGACATGATTATATTTATTTCCTCACTGAAGGGATAAAACAGCGATAAATATATAAAGTTTGTTAAAGGAAGAAATAGGTTAAATTTTCTCTGGCCTATGTAACTATTATTCGATGACATTTTCAATACCATAGCATGGCAAACATTAAAAGTTAATTACAAAATGAAAGTGATATATCGTTGACTTTGCTAAGGGGGATTTTCTGATGGCCGATTGGCTATGCTCTGGCGCTGCTTTTACTTAATGAACAGTGATTATAAAGTTGATGGCCGAATGACTCTGGCGATGCCATGGATGTTCAGGTTTCGGTTCGGAATCCATTTAAACTGTAGGTTCTGGTTTGTTTAGCCCTCGGTCCCAAGATGACCTGGTACAGCGACAAACCAAACCTGGGCATTCTGTCTTTGACCCTACCCTTGTAAAAACCGCCATGCATTGTCTGGACCCTAACGCGGAAGAGGATTTATACCTGAGTTTGGCAATCACATGAGTCGATATTATTCAAATCACTATTTTGATGCTCTTGTACTCTTCAGGTTTAAATATCTTCATTACTGAAATAAATAAATTAAAAATTATTTATTTCACTATCAGAAAAATTTTTTTCTTCCAAAAAAAAGGAGAAAAATTGATGAAAATGAAAAAAGAAAAAAATTGACAAATTATGAGAAGAAATTCCTTTTAAGAATAAGAGTATATCTTAAATGAAATTGAAAACCTGGAGAATAGAAAAAGAAGAGAAAATAGAAACTAAAAATAAAGACGAAAATATTTTCTCTTTCACCTATTTCTTACCGAAAAAAATACCAGGGGACTTAAAACGAAAAATAAATTTAATCTGCATCGAAGGGAAATTTATTTCAAAACGCCCTGTTCTAGACAGAAGAGTTGGAAAGTAAAACAAAAAATAAAAACGAAACAGCCATCTAAAAGCAGAGCTCCTATAAATTGTGAGAAACCCTCGAATATAATAACAGATGAAACCGGCTAATTTGGAGTGAGCAGGCAAAAGGATGGGAAAATCCACTTTTCAACATCCTCTTGAAAGGGAGTATCAGGAACAGCGAGAGAGTGGGTGCGAAATATCTCGTTATCGTTTTCTTTTCTTTCTGTTTAATAGTATGAGAAGCAATGGATTGTTTGCGATGAAGAGATTTTTATTGGGCACGATAGCATGCAGGTTAAAACAGAATAGAATTTTCGAGCAAGTGTGAAATCTTCGAATTACCTAAATTGATTTTTGTAGATACTGAAAAGAAACATAATGTTGTATTTAATGAACAGTGATTATAAACCTTTCCAACATTCATGAAAGGTACAGAACAGTTAGCTTGGGCATGACTTTATTTATTTCCTTTACTAAAAATAAAATTCAGAAAAGAAACAAAGTTTGTTAAAAGATAGAACTGGGGTTAATTATGATGGTCCAAGGTATGCAACAATAATTAGTTATTTTTTTTAATTACATTCGGAAAAAATATCAAAAGTTAATCACAAAATTAAAAAGAAATATATGACACTCAGCTTCACAAAGACAGCTCTTGGTCATTATTGATGAAGCCCAGTTAGTATAAAAGAGGAGATGCAGTAGATATAAGAATGGATAGGTGCAAAATATGTGATTATCGTGATAGAATTCCTTTTCTCTTCTTTTTCTTTTTAAAAGCACGAATCAATGGATTGTTTTGAATGAAAAGATTTTTATAGGGCTTAATAGCATACTGGTTAAAACAAGAGAATCTCAGAATAGAATTTTGGGCAAGTTTAATATCTTTGAATTTTCTAAATTGATTTTCTGTAGAATCTGAGATGAAACATAATGTTGAATTAAATGAACAGTGATTATAAATCTTTCCAATATTCTCAGTGTTGTGATTTTTATATGAAAATTGCATCAACACTATGCAATTATCAACAATATGCATTTTTTATGCAATTGGACATACCTTATTTATTTCATTATTACAACATAAAACTCAGAACATAAATAGAGTTTGTGAAAAGGAAAAAAAAAAGGGTTAATTAAGATGGAACACGTTATGTAACAAGTATTTGTCATATTTTTAAGTTACATATGGACAAATATCAGAAATTAATCAAAAATTAAAAGAGATATATGACTCTCAACTTCACAAAGACAGTTCTTGGCCACTACATATGAAGTTCAGTCAGTATAAGGGGGCTACAGTAGATATACGAAAAGAGTGTTAAAAGAAAGACATCAGTATGGCTGCGACGTATACAAAAGGAATGATAACAAGTTGCAATTGAAATGTACAGATTGGAAGGAATCAGACCATTGGTATTAGAACTTTATACGAGTCAGTACACATGGAGTCCAAAGTGCTTTATGGAAGGATTCACTGTTGGATACTGGAAGATGCACTGATAAGATGTCTTAATGAATAAAAATAAAGATAACCAAAAGATCATCATTGCTTTTGACGATGTGAAAAGCTTTCCAGTATCACCATCATGGTATACTGCATATTTATTCTTATTGTTCGCTGAATAAGGATCGGTAAAAAATTACGAGTAAAAAATATGCACGATGGAATTGAACTTCATGTGTTGGAAAAGGGAAAATTTCAGGTATTCACAAAACAAGTCTTATATAAGAGGATATAAATTTTTAGAGTAATTTTGAAGCAATAAGTCATTATCTTCGTTTCCAGATAAATTATCGATTAATTATGAAGTTTTTTTAATTAGATAAATGAAGTCATCAAACTAAATTCATTTCAAAAGCGAAATAATTTTTCGTGTAAAAATGGCGGCAGACATTTTATTTGTTTACTAGGCGATTTGGTGCAAATAATACATGATTGCAGATCTCTATCATAAAACTTCAAATGCTTATTTGAACAGGACTGTTCTTTAAATTAAATTCAATGTAAAAATTAAAACAACACAAACAATCAACTACTGCACCGTGTTGAAGCGATCATTGTTCTGATGAAACGGACTGATTTCTATCTCTATCAATGTGAATAGGAAGTGACGACATGCTTACATAGATGCGTAAAAAATAACAGAATAGTTCCACCGACTGCAGGGTGTAGGAGGAAGCACAGTTGGATAGATACAAATCACAAATATGTAGGTTTCAATACAAATCACTTTCGAGGATATACGAGTTTTTTAAGGTTTGACGAATAATCTCATATACGTATTCATTCTTTACTTAATCGAGCAGTGATCTTTTAAGACATAACTAATCAATCAAAATATCAACAATTTGTTCGACAAAATATTCCATGACAATTACATTCGGATTTTAACAATTCATAATTCTTTGTGTTTGAACATATTCTTATTATGGTGATTGTACATTAAGATTTAGTGCTTAAATAAAAAAAAAAAAATGGCGAAGATTTACCAGATATACTGAACTATTGCACTTGTAATAATTTCAAAAAAAAAAAAAAAAAAAGATGTTGCCACAATTACATTGAAGTTTATTTAGATTTCCTCATTAGGATTTTTTTATAACATTAAATTTTTTTGAAATAGTTATTCATTTATAATTAATATTTAAATCTACAATTAAAAGTTTTCAAAACAATGGATATTTAAAATACTTATGATTATTAAATATTTTTAATTTTTCAACAAAATTTTACATTGCGATTTAAAACCATGTATTTTCATCATCATCATCATCATTGGCGCAACAGCCCATGGTGGGCCAAGGGCGTCTGCATACTGGTGGATTTCGAGACAGAGGATATTTTCTTTTTACGGGGCAGAGCTGTCAGTCCTGCGTCCAACGTTCTACAGTCATATTAGAGCGGATCTATGGTTTAAAGTGGATACAGTGACCACTACAGACATCCATGGCAATGCCAGGACTCGAACTCAAAACTTAGCTCCAGAGCGCTAGTCACTCGGCCATCAGGCTACAAATTAATCAAAATATTGAATAACTATTTATTTAATCATTAATTTTAGTTAAATAATTTAATATTTTTTATGAACATTTTAGTTACTTACCTACATATATTTTTTAAAAATTATAACTAAAATTTACCATAACTTCAAATTAAAATTTATTATTATCTCTTTTTATTTTTCAGGCAGCAAAGAAATTCTTGCAAAAAAGAATGTTCAACATCAAAATTTAATTTAAGTTTGTATTTTCATTTGTCGCCACTTACTTCATCGACAGAAAATAAAAAAAATCAATAAAAAAACAAACATTCAATGCAAATGTAATTAAAAAATAAAAATTCAATAAATAAATTTCAAATCCGTAAAAAAAAAAAAAAAAAAAACATTTCTTTTAAGAAAAAAAAGTATTTCTTAAATGAAACAGAAGATAAGAATAATGGGAAAAGAAGAAGACACAATAAAAATCGGCACGTGACATTTTCTCTTTCACCTTTTTGAAGTTCAAAAGGTTTTAAAAAACAAATATAATCTGCATCAAATTGAAATTGATTACAAAACGCTTTTGTCTAGACAAAAGATTTGAAAACAGACAAATATCTAAAAGCAAAGGTGCAAAAAAAAAAAAAACTTTGAAAACAATAACAAACGTATATGGCTAAAGTGGAGAAATAAAAAATAAAATAAAGATAAATAAATAAAAAAAAAAAAAAGGAAAAATCCATTAAAAATTTAGCAAACTCCATCCACTCGTATTAAAGAATGAGGAAGATATTAAAAATAAATCAAAATATCAAATTTATTGTGATAGAAATTAAGGACAGAAAATAATGTATAAAAGTGGAGGGGGATGGACGAACAGGAACAATAAAAATTGAAAGGTGCCAGAAATTAGTATTTTAAATCTAAAAAATTCCACTTTGAAGAAAAGATATTAAAGCTTTTTTCCTCTATATTCCTGGCCATTCCAAAATTTTGGAAAAAGAAAGAGATACATTTGTGTTATTAATGAACCCCCAATTTAAAGTGGATTCCAAACCACTACAAGTGTCCATGGCACCGCTGGGATTCGAACCGAAACCTGGGGCACCGAGCGCCAGAGCACTTCTCACTCGGCCATCAGGCCCCAAAATAGCATCTTAGGGGTCCAAATTCCTCTTTAATTCCGACTTTTGAAACTTGGTTGTGGCATGGATATTTGCGAGTGAATCCTCATTAAACTATATTTCCCGGTCTAATTAACCTAAAGTGAGCAAAAAATGACCGTAGAGCGACAAACTAAATGAAACCAAACTGACTGAAACTGAGGGTTACTCACAACAATAACAGGAATGTTTTTCACAAAAATGCCTATAACTCGTTTCTAAATCGATATAATTAAAAACCTTTTAGCTCAAAGCATATATAATATCATTCGCTCTTCATTGCTGTGAGGATGGTTGGGGACTATGCAATAGTTTTTCCTTTTTTATTTGACATACTTATTTTATTTTTATTCTCCCTTTTAACTTATACATTCATTGTCTCCAGCTGTCTGTTTTCTCTGGGCAAGCGTTTTGTAATCAGCTTCAGGCCCCGATGCAGGCCTGTTTGTTTTCCAGGTAGAATATGTCTGTGCCGGCCACCCCATTATTAGCCTCTTCTGTTTCATTAAGAAAATACTTTCAAAAATGTTTCGTTCACACAGACCCAATTGTTTATTGAGATTTTATTTTTAATTGGCCGTGAATCTATTTTATTGTTATGGCGACAAATGAAAAATACAAGCAAGTGCATTACGATGTTATTCTTTGCAAAGAGGTACAACCTCCAAAAATTTGTCTTCGACACCATTTTGAGATTATGAATTTTAAAAATATGTAGGTAAGCAACAAAATGTTCATAAAAATATTAAATTGACCCCAACTAAAATGCAATGATTACTTATTCAATATTTTGATTGGTGCAACCTGATGGCCGAGTAGGCAAGACGAGGTTCGAGAGGGCTCTGGCCCTTGCCATGGTTGCCAGGCTCACTGGCATCCCCTTGGCTCCCGGCATGAAGGCCAAGTTGCAGCGCAAAGAGCATCTGCTGTCATCCACCACGCCATGACTGACGATGAATACATGATCACAGTAATAAAACACGATGAGAAAAGAACAAAAATATTGTAATCATAAGTGACTATCATGTTGCTTTCCAACCAGATTTAAATATTAATTATAAATGAATAACTTTATTTCAAAAGATTTAACATTATAAATTAATGAAATCTAAATAGCATTATTATTTTAACATCTTAATTTATTACAGTACAACTCAATTCAGTATATCTGGCAAATCTTCATAGATTTTATTTAAGCACTAAATCTAATGTGACGGCACCCTTGATCAGAACATGTTCAGAACCATGTCCGAGTATTGTCATGTCGAACAAATTGTTATTTATTTTGATTGACTAAGATCACTGCTCGGTGTAAGAATATTTCATTATATGTATTCGTCAAACCTTGCTAACTCTCGAAAGTATTTGTATTGAGCTACGATTTGTATCCCAGCCTCAACAGCCACTCCACTCTACTACACACGATCATTGAGTCATTTCTGACCGGCTGCATCTATATATAGCTCGATAGAAGGTAAAAGCGTCATTTCATCTAAGGCTTGTGATCAAAAGCACCTTCGGTACGTAAAAAGAATTTGATTTGTTCAAATGGCGTTACATGATGAAGGCGTCATGTATTATTGCACCATGCTGGCATCGCTGGTAAGGTAATCCACGCCGCCGTCTTTGAATGGCTGATGACAAATTATCATTAAAGAACTGGTGAGCAGCGCTCTACTTATCTGCTGGAGTTTCAGGAGTACATTTCCACCAGCATGATTCGACCATCAAACCACATATTACTCGTATTTTACCATTCGGCGAGCCAATATGACGGTACCCATGATGGCGTACGGAAAGCTTTTCACATCGTCAAGCCCAATGCTGATTATCTTTCACATTCATTAGGAAACATCTTATGGATTACTTCAGTAATCCTTAAGCTTTGAACCACATGAAGTTACAGCTTGCCCAGCCCCCTGCCTACTGGAGCTTCTTCTTGAGTGACCTTCTTTGTAATTTTAGTTGAGCTTCTGTTTGTCCGCCTTAACAACTTTAAGCTGTGACAACAGGCCACATAACATCCCATACCTGTCTTTTCCTTTTCTGGCTATTTTTCATTGCAAAGTTATATGTGAAGTAAACAGACATGTCCAATGCATATAAAGTATGATTTGTAAAAAATCACAGCACTGAAGAATATTGGAAGGTGCTGTCACTGTTCATTAATTCAGCGTATATTTCATCTCGAAATTCTGAAAATAATATTAAACTTGCTATTCTGCTATAATACTGTGCTATAAAAAAATTTTCATTCTTGACCAAAAGAAAAGGTAATCTATTTGCATTTTTCCTATATCGATCTTTTCATCTTACTGCATCTCATGGAGCTTTCATCAATATGTCTATGACGCTATGACTCTTTTAATTTGTGTTAACCTTCCGAATAGCACCAACAAAATACTAATTATTGTTGCATACCTTGGACCTCTCTTCTGGCAAGCTGCAGCCTTTCTGATTTTTTATTTTGAGCTGAAAACAAACAAAGTCTGCTTGCTCTGCCTTTTCATGAATGTTGGAAGGTGATCACTGTTCACGTCGCTCACAACGTGCTTTCGTAACCTCTGCAAAAATCAATTTGAAGCGTCGAATTTCACACTTCTGAAATTCTATTCTATTTTTATTCACATGCTGTCATTATCTCTTCATCTGGAAGCAATCATTTCTCATACATTAAACAGAGAGGAAGAAGTGCAATATATTTGAGTATTTCACTACTGCGTTCCTGATGCTCCCTTTCAGAGAAGGATGTGCAGTGCTCATCCAGCAGGTTTCTCTGTTGATATATTCGAGGGGTTTCTCACAGGCCTCTGCTGGATGTTTCTGTTCTCTTCTGTCCAGTAGGAGGCATTTTAACTGATCATTCTTTCGTTTTAAGTGCCTGACTATTGTAGTAAACCCAGGTGAAAGAAGAGCTCTTCATCAACAGCCCACAGTTTCTATTCTCTCTTCTTCTTTCTATTCTGGGTTTCAATTTCATTTAAGATTGCTGCAACTGGATTTCTTGCTTTCTTCTCGGGTGGTTTTCATCATTTTCCTTTTGGAAGAAGCTCATCTTTTCAGTGAAACATTTAATTTTCAAATATTCTCGGAGCCTTACGAAAATAACAACCCTGAGAAGCATCAAATAGCAATGATCTTCCCAGTCGACTGCTCTTCATAAATCTTCACGACAAAAATTCCAGGCATGAAACGTGCAGAGGTGGTTGGTGGCTGTCTCATCACGCCACTCTTACAGCTTGCCAGTCTACATTCCAGGCCACCATAGCGTGAACCGGAAGCCGCTTCGGCGCCAGGCGCCTCGACATCCCAGCAAAGTCACCTCCAGCTCTTTTCATTTATATTGGCACGTATTTGCGCATGATGTAATGTGACGGAAGTAGCTGGACATAGGCCATCTGAGCTGGCACACAACAGCTCACTGCAAGCACCTGCTATTTATCCGGAGGCCCACCTCTTGCAGTGAAGAAGCACAAATACTGTCGTAATCTAGTTTCTCACTTTCCATTCTGCATCTTTCAAAATGGCCGACTGTGGAAGATTGCAAACACTATTCATTAGATACAAGGGATTTCAGAGATCTGAAAATCAGTTTAAGCGAATTCAAGGGTTCGCACACTCAGTACGCAGCCGCCCCTAAGCCCGATCATGGCGTGAAAGAAAGAATTCTATCACGATAACGTGCCTGACCTCCTCTGTTTCTGATGCTCCCTTTCAGAGGATGTTGAGAAAAGGCACAAGTCAACTCCCCATCGCTCTACTCGCTCAACAGAAGCATCCGTGAAGAGTTTACAGAGGCTACTGCTCAGAAGGGCAACCGCCAGACCACACGACCTGACTCTTCTGCTACCGTGAGGCGTTTTTACAAAACAATTCCCAGGCACTGTGGATCCCGGTGAAATACGCGGAAACCTACTCTCTGACTGTTCATTAGGAATATACTTTTCGGTTACAAAGGAGGTTTCTCATGGTCGCCTTCTCTTCATTTCTAGAGGAAAAAAGGCTATTTTTTCTGAAAGGCTATATTTTAAATAAAATATTTTCAATATATGAAAAATAGCAAAAAACATATAGGAAAAGTATTTCTTATATATATTTTTTAGTGAAATAAATATTTTTAATTACTGTGAGTAAACTTTGCGATGTATCAACATATTTTCTTGCTAATGTTCTGTCTACTTGGTATTTTATGTCACCTCTGAGTACCTCAAGAAAAGAGATATTCAAACATGAAATGCCTTCCCATGAAGGACCAGATGGTGCTGGCCTAAGGCACAGACTAAATTAATAACGGCTTCGAAGCTGTTCTGCTAGATCTCTTTGAGCTGAGTAATTCTTCAAATGGCCCTCTTGCACTGTCATCCGGCTCACGAAGGCACAAACTAGCCAGAAAGGAGTGCATCCAGTGGCTCCAGGGCACTGGCCTCCAGTATGATTATTGATGTTATACCTCAAAATGGTTTTATTTTTCTTCTTCTTCTTATTGGCATGGCGTATTTCACCCCTGCCAGGCGAGCTGAAGTGAGGCCATCGGCCCGCCAAGTTCCGCTGCAAAGATTCCGGGTACCACAACTAACCTGTTTGGCATTCATGAGCCACAAGCCTTTGGCACTTAAGCACCGAAGAAAAAGGTTTATAATATCATTATTCATTAAACTCTGTATTCAAGCCATGACTCGGGAAGCTCTTTGTCAATTTAATCAATTCAAGAAATTTTCTGAGTCAAAAATTTCTGACACCTTTCTCTTTTCTTATGTCTTTCCACCCTATGAATCATATTTGCAAACGTCCATTGCTTCTTTCATACTATTAAAGAGGGTTCTGCGTTATTATTTCGCCTACTCTCTGCTTTCGTGCTCCCTTCAGGAGATGGGTGAAAGTGCTTCCGTAAATTAACACTTCTCTGCTGTGCTGTCCGAGGGTTTCTCATTGCTAACAGTCTACTGACCTGATTTTTGACTCTTCTGGGACAGACGTTTTGTTGCGTCGTATGCGATCACAGTTTCGTATGGGCAGCATTTTTTTTTATACTTTTATTTTCTGACCCTTATTCTCTTCTCCAAGTTTTCAAGGCTGTTTAGATGTACTTTCGGTTTTAAAGTGGGCCTGGTGGCCCATTCATCTGCCCTGCTGTTGGCTTTCTGTTAATTGTAATTGAGACCAGTAGTATTTAGTAGATATTTTGTTTATAGCTAAACATATGTAGCGCAAAAAGCCATACAAAAATCTAAATGTGCAAATACATGTTCTGACAATGAGGACCATAAAATTGTCTAGATGTGAAGCGGGTTTCGTGGAATAGCTTCAATGATTTATCTACCAGATCGACCATAGCCAAGCTGCATGGGCTAATATTATGGGATGGTGCCGTTCTCCTTTCCTAAGTCATATCAGGCACCTTCAAACTTAAATTAGGACTCTGAACAGTTTCCGGTAACTATCCTTCTGATAATAATATGGCACGTGAAGCACTGCTTCTCTTGCTGTGGCACAACTGGCTGAACAGAAAGTTCCTTTGCTGAACATTGTTTTGATGAAAAATTTTATTTCTTCATGGAGGTACTTCTCTTGCACGGTTACTAAAGTTTCTGCAAGCAGTAACTATTGCATTACACTGACATTGTTTGAAAATCAGGCCTATGTAGAATCACGGTAGCTCTACAATGGCGACATTGCAATAAATTTGAAAAGCCAGGGCATGAAGCGGTGATCAAGCACAGGCTGTGGTGAGAGAATCTGTTGCGGTTCAGGTAACTTTTCATAAACTAAACTAATCTAGCGCGAGGATGACAAACAATATTCTGTAATGAGTGTGAGGCGTAATGAATGGCGGGCAACTGCGAAGCCTTGACTGGCTATGGGTCAATCGTTATATTTTAACAAATACCATTTCGAACCCACATAAATAAAATCATTGAAAAGAATAAATTTATTTTAAAAAAGGTTTTGAACAAAAGAATACTAAATTGTTGCATAATCTGTTTTTAAATAATAATTTATATATTCATTTTATTACCTTTCACATATTTGTACCAACCATGATGTTCGCACAGAGCACAAATGATTGTTATTTAATTTTAGCAAAAATTTAAGTTGACACTATTTAAAGAAGATATTCTCTTAAAAATATGTCAAAAATATTTTGATGTATTTCCAACGTTATAAGGTCATTTCAGCCAGCCACAGAGATTAACTATAAAAATATTTCAAATATTAGTACCACACAATAAGAATAAGTGATTACCAAGAAGCTTATTGCTCTTTGGCTTTAATTAAGGAACTCCTGTTCTATTATTGCATTGAGCCAGCCAAAGCTCCAAATCTATTTACACTCAGAGCCAAAACGACAATACCTGTCAGCCAACTTGGTAACCTGGCGCGCAGCCACCTTCAACGGCACATATACCACCATACAATACCGGTTAAGCCTGCTCGCCTCTGATCACATTGTCATCAGGCTGCGGACCATTGCAAATGTGAGGGTGTTACCAAGCACGATAAGTGAAGGCTAACGTGCTGGACTCGCCTTTAAACTGAAATTATTAAATCATTGTTCTTTTCATGCTACATGTTAGCTGCTTGTTCTTGTAATCATCCAGCACAATTTTTTGTTAACGTTCTCTATTTTTAGCAAATTTGAAATGTGAACTAGATTTTGACAAATCGAATTCCAGATCTGCACAGTGGCAGGAGATTCGACTATGATCTGTCCAAGCCAGGTGATCAGGCTACAGGGCATATTTTAATTTTTGGCACCTCCCAGTAGCAGGCGGCCCACAAGCAGATCGAAATTCCGGTTATGGCAGGCTGGTTTTTAATAAATCAGTATATGACACTCAATTTGCATGGTTATCCTTCAAGCTTGCAACATGCAACCACAATGCTAACTCCCACCATTACAATCAGTAAACAAGTGATGAATGATTTCTGTGGTTAGCAAGCAACTTTCCCAGCAGAGGCCTCTGCGGATCGTAACAACTGCTGGCCTCAATCAGCCATGCGATCGTGTGCCATCAAATGCCAGATTTCATTCAACAGCGTACGGCTGGCTATTTAAAATAAACCATCAACGAGGAAGAAGTTCTAATTTTTTCAATTCCTTCTGTGCTCACACTCTCATCTGTATATCTTGTTCAAATTTTCAATCGTTCACGCTACTATCCACTCAAGTTCAAGACATTACAGCAGCACTAGTGTTAATACAGTTTTTAAAAATATTAATACATTCATTAAATTTAATTCGTGCAGATTTAAGTCACGTAATATCTAACGAGCACCAGATAAACTTTTTAAAAAAATGAATTTATAAGAGAGACATAGAACAATTGACTTTTAAAAAAATATTTTTATGTGCATTATTCTTCTCATTCTATTTTTTGAAGCTATTGCACGTTCACGAGTTTGGTTTTATGCCTTGTTTTCATTAGCTTTACTAAATAAAATTGACAATTTTGTCCTTACGCTATGGAAGTTTCTTCCCTTCCCAGGTTGATCAGGCATGACCTTTGAAATATTTGGAGTTCACCACAACATTAATTTCTGTTGCACGTGTGCCCAGCCTTCAGGCTGTGGTTTCATTGCGAGAAAATATGTATTCACGGCTTCATCCTGATTCCAACTTTAATATCTTACACACGGTCAAGCCCTATTCGAAAATGTTATCGTCCTTCACAACCACTCGGAAAGCCTTTTACTGCTGCCTCCGTTCAAGCTGTTTAATTTAATCACTCATCAGAAGAAAAATTTATTTAGCACTGGCGCTGGTGTTGACATCATCCCGGAGCTTCACCGCACGCTGCGCAGGTACTGTTTAAGCTGGAAAATGGCCTCATTCTTAGAAGTGTTAGCATGTGTATTTGGCTAATCAACAAAACTTTGTGTGTCATCAACGCAACTCCAGCAGCTGGTACCCAACATGCAGCCACATTGTTGTTTTCATAAGGGTGTGCAAAGATAAAGCAGTTGAAAAACTGGCAAATGCTGGTTTTATAATATAATCTTTTTCTAAGCACTAGGGCTGAGCAGTACCAAACATTTTACATTTAATTGTATATTCTAGTTAATTACTAAGAAAATATTAAAAAAGCTATATATTTTCTAAGCAGGCTGAATTTGTATACCAGCAGTGCTTTAAAATTTTTTTAAACTGCTATCCAAATTAGCTATACGAGATAGTGTCGAAATTATATTTATTTCTGGAAATCGTAAGCAGCTATTGTGAAGATTATTTAAAATGACACAAGAATTTGTAAATGAAATATATTACATCCTTGCTGTGTTACAGGAGCAGATTGAGGCCTTTTTCATGTTAAAATCATTTGAAAATTACATTCTGGTTTTATTGAGCCACGAAATCACACACATCTAAGCATTGTTTTATTTATCAAATGAGCTATTCTTAATATAAAACAAATATTTTACTGAAATGGCCACAAGCATGTCGGAAATGCAGTTACAGAAATTATTTGTTTTGAATGCTGTACAAATATTTTTAACGAAAAAATGCTTTCAAGCGTACAATTTTTTATGAAAATGTTTCAATTTAGACAGTAAAGACTATTTTTAAAATACGCGTTCAAACAAATATTCATGTTAATAGAAGACTTTTGTATTTTTCTTTAATTAGAAACTTAAACTCATTTTACAAATTCCTATTTCAATGACATTTCTTTTCAATAAATATGGAATCCATTACAGTAATATTACTTTTTTATTTCATTATGATCTGTGAAATTTCTAAACAGAATCATTACAAAAAAGCCGTTTTAATTTGTTCTATTACATCTTGTGCTGTGTTTACTGTATTATATTTTTTCTCTCTTCTTATCTTAATAAGAATTATTATTCGGAGCTATGTAAAATTACATGCATTTTTCTTACTGTTTAGTTCTTATTCATTAAAACTTTTAATTTCTAACATATTTTCTTTTTAATAAAAGTAGAAATTTGCTGATTGTTATTTTTCAAAGCTGCTATTCTTCGAATAATCAATTAACCAAACAGTTTATCAAGCAGATTACAACTACTGGAAAATAAAACTAGTATCAGAAGCTGAATCTTACAGCTTCATCTCTCTTCGTAAAAATGAAAAATCTGTTTCTAAATTATTGTGAGGAGGAAAGTACTAAAATCTGCCCGTTTGCACTTTACTCATTTCATTATCGGAGCTCACGCTGACCCTTTACATTGGCCTGCAGCTAAAAAGGAAAGGCTTATTTGGGAGCAAGCCCTTGGAAAGAAACCAAAATAAGGCATGACCTGTAGCTGACACCTGTTATCATATTGCACGGGTTTCTCTGAATGATTGAAATAGAGAAAGCAATATTTAAAGTAATCTTCCCATAATCATATCATGAGGCCAAACACAAAATGTTAAAGAGGTAAAAGCTAATGTATGTTTCAGACTTTTCAGATCTTGTGAACTGCTTCCACTGTGAGTGTTGTCTGTCATTTGATTTAACAAGCTGACGGCCTGCTGCAGACGTTAAATGTGTTAAGCTTTAAGGAAAATAAATACACAGTATATGGACCCCCATGCTTACAAGTGAATCTGCCCCATCTTTTACGACTAATGTGCACGTTTAGCATTTCAGTTTAAATAAGCTGGGCTGGCATTGCCACATGTGGTTTGAAGACCATGAAAGTCATGCGAATCGGCGCATGGCTGGCCTTACGAGCTTTGAAGCAGAGCTCCGGCTTGCTTTCGCGGATAGTCCGCAAAAAGAAGCGAAAGCATCGTCTGCCGATGGCGTCTGGCATGAACTGCGGCTACTGGTTAACACAAGCTGGCGCAATACAAATCGGTGCTGCCGTATTACGACAAGTAACCAATGATTTTACATTCTGCCTACATATTATTGGCACATATGTGCTATTTATTAGTCTTATGCTTAAATAGCAGCCAGTTTGGGTATTAGCAAGTTAACACTGTGTGATTTTGAAAACCAAGTGTCTGGCACTGGTTGAGATACCACCACCCAGTGTCATTGTTGACCAGTATTCCCCTGTCTTTTCCAGAGAGACGACCATTAGTAGTGAGATTGATTCAGAAAATACGTTATAATCTGTACATTTTCTGAGCACGGCCCGCAGTCTGTGCTACCGTGGTCATCAGTAATGCTGGCATTTTCCTGTTTGAAATACGGAGGATTGTTGCTGCGGGAAACTCCAGTACAACTAAATTTTGGTCGAGTGATGAAACTCATGTATTTTCTTGCACGACTTATCACTCTTGGAGAAGCGCTGCAATGAGTGCTTTATTTTTTTTTTTAAATTTACAAAACCACATTTTTGCATGCGAAATGGTGGAAAGCAAACTAGTGCAAATCTTAGATAGTTCTCTTCATTCTTAATGTGATGGCAATCTCTTCTTTTCATTCCATTCAGTGTATTTGAGATATGGACCATTTTGTACCCTTCTGCCCCAGCAAAAGTGCGCTGCATGACCCAGGGTATGGAGAGCTTTCAAGCTGCCCCTTTTAACTGTTCATCTTTGTTTTCACAGCCTCGTTCATCTCCAATAAATACATTAAATGACCAGTATGTGTGTGTGTGTGTTTGTTGTCCAAGTTCTTAACCTGAGCCTCAAATATCTCGACAACACACCGGATCTGGCTCTGCCTCCCGGCTTTTTGCCTAGAATTTTTATGATGAAAAGCTTGATCAGAAGCTTTGACAAGCTAGCCTGCTGTCTCAACTGACACAGGAAACTATGAGCCATATTTAATTCATAAATTTCTTTAAATGTTGGATTTATTAAATTAACATATTCTAATTATATTTATAAATATTAGAAAAAGCAATGTACATATATTGAGAGCTACGACTAAAAATATTTCTTTGTTTCACACCGTCATAGCAACACGGTGTGAGGATCTTAAGCAGCACATTTTCCCACAAGGTGGTGCTGAGATCGTAGAACGGTATGTTACTCGCGTCCGCTCTTTCGGCTAGCCCATGGGCGATGTCAAGCAACGTGCAGCCGCCCCACCGAAGCAATCTATGTGTTGCCAGCTTTGCGATAGGAAAATATATTTTGTTATAGGCAGGTTCAAAAGTTTGGTTGGGAATCACCTGGACATAACGTTTTCTCAGCTTTTTGTTTAAAATCATAAAATAAACAAATAATGTATTCTTTGTAAACATCTAGAGGACCAGTTCATAACACAGTAATAACAGTACAACTGTAACCCTTTTCGAACGTTAAGAAAACTCATTTATTTGTAAGCAACAATTAACTTCTTACCACCAGTGGTTTGAAGCCTCTCTATTCTTTTTCCTGTTTGCTACATTTCATCCGCATGCAAATATCAAGGTGGGGCATTCGTCTGGCCTGCGGATGCTGGCGGTCGGCCATTCTTTGACTGGAGTGCTGTGGAGTCAGAGGAAAATGAGACATTTTTCGTGCCGCCATAAGCCCGCGCCAATGGCTACCATTGTTTCCGTCTTTCTATCTTCAGGCTTGGCCTGAAATAAATAAAAACTTGCTTGGTGAAAAGCATCAAGGTTTAAGACAAGGAATACTACTAATGTGACCATTGATACTGTTGTGTCTTCAGTTTTCTTAATACGATAATTATTATACCCGACACAGTAGAAAAGCACGTTGATATTGACAGTAATATCGCCAAATAATATTAGCCTTGAGCAAGCGCCAATGACTTGACCCCAGGGTGATCCCATTGATGCAAGACATAGACCCAGCATATTATTATTGGTCAAGGCAAGCTTCTCTATCACTTGTCGGTTCAGATTACATTACCACTCAACCACATCAGTCAGGACAGGGGATCACATATTTATATTTTTAAGAAAAATCGGTCAGATTATGAGAACCAGATTGTATCGGTTAGTCGCATCGACGAAAAATGCGTTCATTTCGGTTGAAAATATTATTTGATCCGTCGATATAAGTAAAGACAATCTGCGTGTTTTATAAAATTTTCAAGACAAAAAGCGTTGAAAAACTTGACATCTGCGATTTTTAATATATTAAATATGTATTCAATTGTCCTCGGTGGGTATTTGGTGAATGTTCCCAATTATGTATTGGTAAATATTAGAACGGCAATGGAATTTCTAAACAAACGATTTTGACTATGGCTTGTATTATTTCAAAATTCAGTCCTCATATATTTTCAAATTATATATTTTTACTCGCTCTTAATGAATGACCCATTCGGAGATAGCAGAATTCTACACATTATTTCAGTTCTTGATGTTTATACTAACCCCCTTCTTTTTTGAACAAAGAACGAGTTTGTGAGATTCTGGGCTGCATATTCATGTCGTCAGGCTGGGGTTGAATCCCAGTTTCTGAAAATATAAAAAAATGAAGCCATCTGGCTCAGAGCTGGTGCACACGGGTGACAGCTCAATGTAATCTCAAGCTGGTAGCAAATTTTCAACAGGCCTGGTTGGGTATTTAATTGAATGTTCTAAACATATATTGAGTAATGTTAGAACACATTTGTGGAATTTTCAAGCGATTTTATTTAGTATGGCGTATATTTAAAATTCAATTATATTTTCGGTGTTTCTCGCTTTCTCTTGGCAAATTGACCCATTCGGAGATGCAAAATTCTACCATTTCTTATAATTCGTTTCATATTACTGCGGACAATAAAAGAACTTGAGGCTGAATGTTGGTCATGTCTGTTTCAAAATACTTTCGAGTAAAATGACAACCAATATCGTCAAGCGCAATTCTCAGGTGGCTGGATTACAAGCTGCAGTATATAAAAAAAGATACATCCTGGCAGGCTAATTGTCTTTCTGTGTGCTAATTCAAGACAAGGAGGTAAGGGCCAATCGAAAAAAGGGAATAGGGGATGTACAAAATCTTTATTTATATTTTCATTTGTCGAGATCACGTATTGTGCACTGCGAAGCAGAAGGGAAACTGGCCCAGCAAGCAAGCATTTTGGAAAAGGGATGAAAAAAAAAAAAAAACAACTCTGTCTTTAACTTGTTACTAAGAGATGATCTATCTCTGAATTAAGTATGCGTGTTCACCTTCAAGAAACAGAAAAGAAACACATGCTAAAAGAGAGTGCTATATCATTATCTTAGGAAGCATATTTTTAAAGAAAATGTTAAAAATTGTCATTTTCAGGCTTTTCAGCTGTGAGCCCCAATATTATGTGGTTGTAATAGCTGTGTATTTGGTCCAAGCTGCTCAATCCATTTGTACACGTTGAATTTTATTTAGCTTAAAAGCGACAGCATTTTCACGAACAATAAGAGTTTGTATTCAAAATTCCCAAACGCTCTTGCCCAGACATCTTTATTATTCAAGTGCCTCTGCCATATTTAGAATAATCATACATTATATTTTGTTGCAGTGATATTTTAGCAACAGTGCGGAATTCCTGAAAAATCATATGTAGTGCAGTTTATAAGCTCAACTTTGCATGAAAACTCAGTGTATTTGTTGCCAGAGATCTACAGAAACTGAAAACATCTTGTTTCATCACCTGCCAGCGGCAGCTATGGTTCCAACATGAACTTTGCCAATGTGAGTGTACTGCTTCAACCACTGTACCTATCAATCCTTCCCTTTTCTCATGTTGATACAAGCTAAGTATTCTACCATTTAATACATCTCTTTGTGCCACATAATATATATATGTGCTCTTTCTTTCTTAACCATATATATGAGTATTCCCGTGAGTCTTGTCAAAACAAAGCGGTTGTGGGGCTCTTCACGGCCAACTCTTCTTCAATCAACTCCAGTTGAGATGTTGTTGCCAAAAAAACCATAATCGTCATCTAGCACTGGTGAAATACCGCCATCCGATTACGCTTCGTGATGATGTTATCCACCTCAAGCGATGAGCGCTAATAAAAGATGATTGCGTGGCTTTCTCAAAGAATATAATATAACATTAGCCTCTTTGAGTGCTTCCTGGCTGTGGAGAAACGGCGTTTATTGGGCCCAGCATATAATATATTTGATTTTATAGAAGAAGATTGGCATAGATTGGACAAAAGTTACATTACATTAAACTTCTTTACGTTTCTCACCGTACGAAAATCTTCCGTACTCGTTCGGGCGCGGTTTGTGCAGGCCCGACCCAATAACAAGCTTTCCGAACAACTTCGATCGTTCGGTGGTTTGGCCAAAAAGTGTTGTGTTCTTAAGCCATTCTTCTTTGGAAGATTTCCTGTGAACAGCACAAAAACCATTACAGCGGCTGGTGAATCTGGCCTTGTAGTTTAGGTTGGTTGTGTTGTTATCGTCTTTCCCCTTCATTAACAATCGATAGCAA